>JBBMKB010007898.1:0-17544 GCA_037833945.1 Alaria marginata | reverse complement strand
CGGGACCACGGGATAATCCCGAATCCCGTACAATCCCGCGGGATTCGTCCCGCGGGAAAAATCCCGGGGAAGGCCCTGGAAATTTCCCGTTTGAGCTCGTACGTACGTAGGGTATTGGAATTTCACTAACAGCTGGGGTCCTGCTTGGGTTGAACAACAAGGGTCACACTTTTATTTTTCTATATCGAGCTGAGAGTGCACGCACGCCCCTCTCCCTCTCGATCACTCTTGTCCTGCCCTCACCAGCCCCACGGTTTGGCACCATACACCATCCAACCGATCTAGGGTCACCAGCACCACACTTTCCTTTCCGGAGCTCATGCATGAGGTGACGGAGGCGTTTTCCTCAATGAAAATCTATGCTGTGTCTTGACTGGTCATCAGCGTTCGACCTCATTATCGCGTACACATCAGCCTTGAGCTTGTACACGTACACGCCATACTCCATACTTTCCGGCCTTGATTACTCAACCATTGCTGGTATCTAGGTGTCAAGGAAGTTTGTGGAACAGGCGATGAGGCCCTGGTAGAATGAGAAACAAAGAGGAAATAGAGTGCGTGTGACCAGAGGCATGGACAAGAGACTACTACCGGTTTCGAGCGTGCGCATACTTTACTTGGACACGGTCAACTGACAGGGTTGGGCCACTCCCCCCTTAGACGGTCTAGGTATGCGTTGTATCCATCAACAATTTCCCTGGCCCACGTTTTTGCCGAGGTACAGTATCGTTACTCGTACAGCGCTCTTCCCACGCCTACGTTTAATCATGTATAATTTCGTTCCCCGGGGTGTGACATTTGCTCATTCACGGACCCGTCACTAACGAGGATTGAACGGAACACCATGATCGGCATGGGTTTGATTTATTCTCGCTTTAAGCGCCAAGGACCCTTCCCAACATGTTCTCCGTGCCCCCGTCGATGGTGCATCAAAGCAGAGCAAAGCTCCGGGTATGTTTCACGCCATTGACACAAAATTTATAATGCAATCCCTCCTTTTGTTTGCTTGGTTGACTCGATGAAAGAAATACGTTTGTGAAGTACGTTTAAGTGCGAGCGGATCCTCCTTGCCAGCTAACTTTGGTTTTCAATCACAATGCCCACCAATCCACGAAGGCACAATAAGGAGGATGCCCCTGGTGCCAGTGCCGGAGCCGCACACGCTAAGGCTTGGTATCAAGAGCACCTGAACTGGACTGCTTCACCTGGCCATGCCCTCCACTAAATAATGACTGCACCCAAGACGGGATACATCGAAATATAACTCGAAAGGGGGTGCCATAAAGTCGCGGTGCTGAATCACGAGGTCACAAGTTTGTGGATTGAAGCAGGGGCAGCCCCGCCTACGGGATAAATCACGTAGGTGACTATACTACGTACGTACCAGATAGTTCGTTTGCACCCGCTGCTGCTATACCCGCATCCACCTTGCAAGTGACACCGTAATGAACCTGGGGGCTGCCGGGTTTGCCGTTTGGTCCCCTTAGCATTTGGTGCGCTCCCCGGTATGCTCAGGCACAATAAGCCATTGCCTGCCGCCAAGCGTATCTGCAAGACTGTCGTCCCCACAGGCCGAGGGACAGCCAGATCAATTTGTTGTGATAGCTTGAGAAGGTACCGACGAGGGTTCGCCTGCAGAGAGCGCGGCGGCAGGAGAACAAGTCTCGACGACGAGTACAGTATCTATGGCCGGAATGTTCGTTTCAACACTACTTAGAGGGGGTAGGTGCGTGAGGAACGTTGCCGTTTGGCGCAAGAAATAATAGGAGGCGGCTACGTGAGAGCGGTGACAGGAACCGGAAAACACGAGTCGGGCGGAACAGCGAGCGCGAGGGTGGAACAAGAGTTCATGTTTGTTTCGCCTTTCAAAACACCAATACAGGAAGGCAGCTGCCCCGGTTGGAGCTCTAAATATATGTTAGACTGCGGTATGCACCAGAGCCCGCGTTAGTAAAGTACTGTGGTCCACCCCACCCCTCTTCCGGAGCGTGTCCTGCCGGGTGTTCGGTAAGAGGAAGGCTACGGGTCAACACGGGCTTGTGCCATTGACAAACTGCCGGTAGGTGGATGGGTCGGCGGGTCCGCGTATCCACCTACTCACTCCCCTGCCCGCCCGCCCACCCTCCGTGCGTCAATGACACAAACTCATATCGACGAGTAACCAATATCTAGGAAGTATACGCGTCGTTACGAGCCTGCGCCATTGATACACTGTGGTTAAGCGGATAGGTGGGTTGATCCGCTCATCCACCCACTCATTCGCCCACCCACTAACTCATCCACCTACCGACTCAATCACCCTCAGTTGGTCAATGACACAAGCTCGCAATGACGTGTAGCCTGCACCACTCGTCCCCTCTTGGTTGTTGTTGCTGCTGCTATATCATCCGTCGGAGTTGCCCGGTCGGAGATGGAGATGCTCGTCGGAGGAATGCTTATCTGCCGATCCGGCCTTGAACCCGCAAGGAGCGACGGCAACAAATCGCTACCGTCGCTCGTTAGGTTCTTAAGGGCAAAGCCGAGCGCGTGCAATCCTCCTTCGAGCATCTTAACCTCTGACCGGGTTACCTCGACGGCCGGTATCGGCTCCTCCCTCGCCCTTTAGGCCAAAGCCGCGCAGATGCAATCCCTTGCGGGGCACCTTCGTTTCCGGCCCGGCCACTCCGACGGCTGGTATAGGAGTACCAGTAGCGAAGAGAGGAGGGCCGTGATTTCTCGGAGCAGTTCTCGACTTTAAACGTGGTTGTCACCAGTCTGCGGTATGCACTCACGGTACTTGTACAAAACGTGGAGGATTTGGCTGATGCTGCTGCTCGGGTTTTATCTGTTTGGTTCCTTTTTTGTAGATTCTTGGGGCGAGCCCTCTTGTGACACGGCATGCGGACCCTCTGTGAGAATAAAGAGCAGGGGTGCACGACTACGTAAACATACCTGGTATACGCATACAGATGTGAGATGCAATAACTGCACCTTAACTTGACTCAACTGCACTGCTGCACTGCGCGCTGCCAGGTATACTGCGCTGCACTGTAAACAACTCTTCGCGCGTTTAGGACGCTGTGTAGGAATACAATACATCCAGTACAGTAACCCAGCGAACATAAGTCGCAGTTTGGTTTTAACGAGCGAATTAATAGAGTTTCACGAGATCTTATTTGAAATGTGAAGTATCACATCAGTTTTTCCTCGCACGTCAGTTAAGCTCGGGGCAGCAACCAACGTCGCAAACAAAATAAACCACTACTACAGCAGTAGGTGGTCCTTTTTATGGGACAGGCGACAGGGTCCCTTCTAAACAGACGTTTTCTTTCAAAGTTGGTGGTCAGAAAGGGATATAGTCCCTTCAAGCGAACCCATCCATTCATCTCGTACTTGAGGAGCACGCAACTTATTATTATAGCAAGATGTAAGAAGCGGTTTTCCAACGGCAGACAGAGTAATAGCCCCAGGCCTGAGGCCCTTCATTGAGGGAGAATCGGTGCGATGGAGTTTGAGGTCCCTTATATACCGTTTTGACGTATGGCGGGGTCCCTTACAGGGGGCCTCCTTACGTATTCCTAGTTGTAATGAGGATTTGGGAGCCGGCTCCCAGGATCCAAACAATCCTCGTCCTAATTGGGTCGCGCACGTACAGCAGTGCTAGGCGCACCCATGAGGAAGTCGAAACGGGTAAGACATGAAGAAAACCAAAATAGCTCGAGGGTTGCAATATTTAAATAGTTGATATTTTCCCATCTGTCTGTATGTATGTCTGCAGCCGGCCTAGAATACACATTGCATGACGCACACTGAACCGATCGCATTGGGCCCGGGGTTGGATGGACGACAAAGGTAGGGAGAAGATGCTCTCGCCACAGTTTCATGCCAAGGCATTAAGAGTTTGTAGAGGGAGCTCGATTTCAGTCTTGGGAATCTCACCTCTCATCTTCTCATCTCGCCTGAGGGTAACTAAAACAATAAGTGATGGACAGGAGTTCGATAAACCACATAACGCATTCCTTGTGAGGGCAAGTGCAAATGTCACAGACTCGAGCCCTTGAGACCATCCCAAACTAGTCGAGGAATCCAACTCAAACGCCAATATACCGGGAGCCAAAAACGCAGAAAACTGCCACGCGAAAAAAGTCGAACCGAAAAGAACAAACTCAACCCTAATCAAAACCGAATGCTGAAAAGAGACACAATACAAGGACGCACAAACTCGTACCAGTACGAGCTATTTACACTCGACGGCTTGTAAATGATGCCCTGTGTTTCGTTTTCAATAAGTGCAGGTATGGGCTTTTTATACGGGTGGTGTTCAAGCGTTGGCGTTCGAAGCGAAACCCTTCAAAAATGTGTGGCAGATTTTCCTCTGTCGAACCCGAAGATAGAAACACGCCCTTACCTGAGCGAACGCGGCGTTTCGGAAGGGATGCTCTGAACAATTACAGTATACGTGCGGGAAGCCAGCCATGTGAGCAAGGACATACAGGGCACAGCATACCGATCGACGGAGGCTGACAACGGAAACAAATGCCGGACTAAATGCAATGCGCGACGAACATGCAAGACAGGCCCAGCATAAAGCGGTGGATGTTCGTGCTTCTATCCAAGTTCAGCTTCCCATCCCTCTTTCGACCACTCCACATCCATGGACCCCTTAGGCACTTCCATTACGTAAGAGCCACCCCAAACAATCTGCATACGTATATTGTGGCTATTAACATAATAATCGTGCGGCGTTCACTCGATACAACCTTCAGAGTCTCCTGCGAAGCCAGCCTATGGCATTGTATTCCAACAGGTTGCGAGCCTCGACTCAGCCGCATCACATCAACGATATCGAGTTTCATTGGGCACCATGGAAAACAGAAGACGGATGTCATGCTAACACGCGTGAAGCGCCAAGACATTCCTGCTGTCCCACTAGCACTTGAGATGCGGGTGACAACATAGCTACATCGCGCGGTCAAGCCCTATCCCAACACTCTTCTACAACTCCACTTTCATCGATCCCTTGAGCAATCTCTCACATAAATACCACCTTACAACCATCTGTGTACCCATTACGTTCTTATTTTCAAGACATGCGAACATGATTCCTTCGGTCCAACCTATACCGATTATCTTACAGAGACAACCTATGCCATCATACTCCAATAGGTTGTTTTGACTCAGCGGAATAATATCGACGGTTTACAACTTTCTCGCGATCATAAAAAAGGGAAGATGGCTGTCATATTATCACCTGTGAAGCACAAATAAATTGCTGGTCTCGAGCTACCACACGAGAAGCCAGTTACAAGGCATATCTATCGCGTTGTCAAGCACACTCTCCCACCCTTCTTCTGCAACCCCACTTGCATCTACGTCTTGAACTCTTGTCTCGCGTAAACGTCACCCTACATCCATCCGTTTACTCCTTTCGTTCGTACTCGCAAGCTAGTGGTGTAATCTGTACAGAGTCTCTTTGCAGAGACAGTCTACTTTCACACATTCCAACAGCTTATGAGCCTCGACTCAACGGAAACACATCAACGGTTGTCATACCGTCAGGTAACGTGGAAGAGAGGAGGTTGCTGTCGTGCGATCAAGTGTAATGTACCAATAAGTCACTGCTGTCCCGCTGTTACGCAAGACGCAGCTGTCATGGCATCTACCACTATTCGGCACGCGACACAGAAGCCAATACAGTAGCCCCATGCTCAACCACAAATAAGCACAATCGTTGCTGTCACGCTATCACGCGCGATGCTGCAACCCGTATATTCAACAAACATCGAGGAGAAACCTACCCAAACCCTGTTCGACTGAAAAACGTTCGATTGCCGCATCATCCTCGTAAGAGAGTCAAACGAAGCAGACGTTGTGGACGACTCCGTAAGGGCTGTTGGAGGGTATGGTTCAACGGCCCCATGCATAATATGCGTGGACGCACGGCACAGTCCTTGATCGGCATGTACCATCCTGGAGTGGCTGGCATGGTTGATGGACAAGCTTTTCCCTGTGCCGATCAAGCACCGTGACGGTGGAAAACCACTGCGCGGCCAACGCTGGCCGTCACGGGAAGGAGAGGAGGCAAATAAAGATTGGCGCGGGAGACAATTTACTACCGCCCAAAACAGCAGCACACCAACATATCATAGGCCCGAATATGGCTTCTAATTGATGCTAGAACACGCTTCTTAACCCCTTTACAACTGGAAACCCTTTTTGGGGACAAAATTACTTGATAATAGTATAGAGACGGGGTTCGGGGTTCTGAAGGGGTTAACACCCGACATGCCAAAGAAAATAGGGCCTGGGTTCAGATGTATCAGGTAAGCCGCGTGGTGGGTAGATTTACTCAGCTTGTCGCAAAGCAGCCCGACCAAAGGCACATTAGTATTGAACCTCGTCGAGGTCTTCGCCCAACGCGGTGGCACTATCAGCTAGTGATAAACTTGCTGATGCGGTTGTGCTTAAAGGGGGTAAAGGCTGACTTATTTCTCGGACAGTGACCAAACACATCCCACACGCCTCTGCTCCGGCAGCCACAATCATGACGCAGTTTGCCACTATCAGGACTATCCCGAACACGTTCTGGCTGAAGTCGTCATCTTCCTCTGTGTTAACTTTTTGCAGAAGCGCCACAAACATACTCATCAGGACTACTGTGTGGCCCGTTCGGGCCGCCCAAGTGTCAAACCAGCTGGTGTACGGGTCTAGAACCATGCACACAGCGGCGAAAATCAGCGCAAACAAGAAGGCAGTAGCGATCTGGCCGGCTGTGTTTGGTAAAACGAACACGATAACACCGGAGAGCACGACACGACGCGTACATTCCACAACTTCGTAGAAGTACGCTTCTGGACGGTACGCAACCCACAAATCCCGCGCCACACTCACGTCAGTAGTAGTGGTTGTCTCCCGCATCGCTGGGTTGTTTAAAGCGCTTCGGGCCCTGTAGAGAACAACCGCATAGCAGAACGGAATGCCCAAAGGGTATACGACACCCATCACGCTAGCGTATACTCTGAATAAAGTGTGTCTCGTGGAGTAGCACTCAATGCTAAGATCGACCCGAAGAAATGACATGCCATTGTCGAAGTCGACACAAGCGAACGTCTGGAAGACAGCAGATGATACGCCGGCGTACACCAGGAAAGACACCCAGAAGAGGGCCGATGCGTGCCTACTGTCGATTCGGGCGCGCGTTCGTCGGTCGCAAGTAGAGTGCCTTCTGCTGGCTACTCGGTGGGATACCATCACCACGCAAAATACTACCAAGGGCAAAGTTGTGGCCACGAGGAGGTTATCGTAGAAGTCAGTGTCGACTAAGCACCCCGCCGAAAGCATCCAGCCCAGATTTAGGTTGGCCACATTGACGTACTTTAGGAATCCGTTGTAGACGTCCGGATATGTCACGCTCGCCACCATGGAAAACTGTGATAAGGGGAAAAGGAACGAGCAAGCACGGTATGGGCCGAGTCAACAAGCGGGTTGTCGTTTCAAAGAACTAACCTCCCAAACATGTATCTGTCTGCATGGACCATCGTGATCATTCGGTGTGGATATATGAAACTCTTTCCCTAGGCGGCGCAAGGAAGCGTTTGTACATACACGTGACGACAGTATTGTGCGGCTCAAGAAAAGGCATAACATGAATTTGTCTAAATGTACCGTTGTGGTCATTCGGTGTGGATATATGAAACGCTTTTACTAGGCGGCGCAAGGAATTTTCGTAAATACACGTGACGGGAGTGTGGTGCGGCTCAATAAACGGCACACGTCGTAAGGTGTAAAGTGTGTGACCGATGGATATATGGACGCCGTACTTGCCTGGGTGACGATTTGCCACGTAACGACGACAACTTTCAGAGCCTGAGAAGCCCTGACGCCTATAAAGAGCGGCTGAACGCCCGTAACGTCTCCGTTGGGAAACGCCTCGCCGGAGACCGTTTGGTCGGCATACGATGCCAGGGACCTTAAACCTTGAGCAACGATGACGACAACAGCGACAAGAAAAACAGCTGCAACCATGATAGCCGCGCTGCGCCGCTCGACGTTACATTGCGAACAAGTGTATCCCAGTCCGGCTGTGTATCCGTCGGCACACACGGCACAAACTGTTGAGCAAGAGGAAACGTGGTAAGGCGAAACGAGAGGGAAGGGCGAAGCACGGTATAGCTGAACGGAACATACCACGCACACTGCTCCATGGCAAACGCTTCGAGTAGAATTTTATCGATCAATTGGATCTCGTCGTTGGCGTTCAACCACGAGAAGTTTGGAAGCAACACCCCGCTTTTCACTCAAGGGCACAGGCGTTGAATTCCACTGATGGTAAGACCATCGAGTGAAGCGAAATACTTAAAGCCGTGAGCTTCGCCTGAGAGGTGTTTCATGACACTAAAGTAATTGGAGACACCCTAAGAAAAGCAACGTGCGATAGGCATGCGGCGTACACATCAAAGTATCGATCTACAGATCTCATACCTCGGTAAAAGGTTGGCCATGTATCCTGACACAGCCTGGCGTCAACATGGGATGCCACTTGCCGCTACTGGTACACCTTACACCACTACTTCGTTGCGCGTTATACGTGTTTAATCTAGTCGCTCAATGGGCACCGTTCAACACCGAATAAGGGCTACCTGATACATGTATTCAAAACCGAATAAGGGCTACCTGATACATGTGATGCTTTCATCTGAGCCGGTGTGTATAGACCCCGCTCTTTCCCGGCTACCTGGTACTACTTTCGCCATCGACGATTGAAGTAATATTCCTTGTTATTAAAATAAGATTTCCTTATATTGACGGGATCTACTCGAACAAGCGCCGTGCTGTTTGAGAACCGTGTTCATATCCCACCGCACACCCAGAACTCACGTGGCCCCTGATACCCGTCGTTGCAATAATTATATGTTCCTCCCACGCAGGCAGAAGTATCGTAACACTCGCGAATGTCCCTGCTTGTGCCCGAGCTTCTCCAGAATCCCTGCTGAAGGGTAAGAGACTCGATCGTCCCATCTGCAGCGAGGCTAGTGGTATGTTCCAGAACTTTCTGGCATTCTTGACCTCGGTCAGGATTTTCCACTGTGCAGTTATTGCACTCTCCGGCGCAGGATTCGCACGCTATCGCAAAGGAAGAAGTCTGTACAGATCGAGTGGTGTACATGAAACGCACCAGGGAAACGTTTGTAGCACATTGAAGAGGTTCTAAACCAAGATCTGCCTCAAGGGTTCTACATGCTTATCGCCGAGAATCGCTCTAGTCGCTCCCAGGCTTGGGCTCCAATTTCAGTCGAGTAAAAGACACTTAACGCAATAAATGTCACGCGAAACGTTTACTGTTTAGATTTTCTACACTAGGGGAAGGTGAGATGGCTAGTGGTCAAACAGCAACCCACATTTCTGGGATGAGGTTGAGTCGACAGCCAGGCATGAATTCCTGTTCGTAACATTGACAGTGCTCCATGGCAGTTCTGTTGGGTTATTTCTCAAGGCACTTACATCGTTCCAGTCCAGAAAGAGGCTGTTCTCGTCGCACAGGAGCGTGTTGTTCATAAAATTGACGGAATAAAACGAAACCGAAACTGTGTTCGTAATGGCTGGTCCCACGGCGGCCCGATTCTCCACGAGGACGCAATGAAAGAGGCTCACGATGCCCGACGCAAGTATTGCTCCGCCAGAACGGCCTGGCGTATTAAGCACGTATGGGTTATCATGTTATCATTCACCCGTTCGCGCGTGGGAAGGGCTGAAGTGGGGCGGTTAACAGGAGCGCGATGCCGGTCTTTCCCCGGATACCAAACCCCTGACCAGGTATATGCGAAGGCTCGCTACGTGGAGTGTGCTTCAACAGTGTTGACATTATTGTGCCTGAGGCGGTTATCGCACCAGCACGTGGAATGTACGATGCTCCAGCACACTAGAAAATGGAGTTTACGGCAGGTGGGAATATCAAAAGCCCTGCACGACCACATGCTTTGGACAGGGATAATTAGCCGTGTCCACTCGGCTTGAGACAAATGTTTGATTGACCGGAAACATCTAAAGGCAGCCACGCCCGCTCATTGGCTTCAGGTGTGTGAGCGAAAGTCTCACACGTGCTTTGATTAACTCTGAATGCTGAGAGAACAGCCAATGGGATGTGGCGGGTACCGCATACGAATCGAGTACCGCATTGATAATCTGATGTACCCCTGCAGTCTGAACTAGAAACACGAAGGTCGGGCTCTACGCACATTAACCCTATAGCAAAACATATTACCTGCAGTGTTGTGGCAGAAATGCGAATCCGCGATTTCGATGAAGCCCCCTCCGATGAAAACCGCCCCACCTGCGTCGCCGGCAGTATTGTCCGAGAACGAGCAATTGGAGAGTGTTGCCGGTTCTGCTACAGTCTCTGCTACTCGCTCAGTTCCCGCCAATAGTGTCGTCATTGCCCCTCCCCTAACGCCCCCGTAGTTCGAAACAAACTGCACGCCGTCCAGCCTGAGTAGCGTAGGTGATTCGCAGTGCATGCCTCCACCGCTCGAGGATGCTGCGTTGCCCAACATCGCCACCAATCCACCTGCAAAGTTCGCCGACGAGAGTGAAGCCATTTTAATTCCCGCTCCAGTTTCGGCGCCGTTATGGGTAAACGTCGCCAGGCCTGTGATGACAACGGCAGCGCTTTCGCCTACGAACATCCCCCCTCCGATGTTCGCAGTGTTTTTGGAGAAGCTCGCGTTGCTGCCGGCAACGATGTGCAACGTCGATGCTAGCATTGCCACCCCTCCACCGGTGTTAATGGACGTGTTGTTTTCCCATGACGTGGCACCTGTAACGTTGATATCTGAGTTTTGAACTAATACTGCACCGCCAAGGTCAATCGCAACGTTGTTCGCGAATATCACGTCACCGCCAAACAAGACACTGCTCTTGTACGAGTGAATAGCTCCCCCCGAATGTGCGACATTCCCGAAATATTTAGTCGCTCCTGTAGACGGCACGAGCAGAGTGGAGTTCCACATCAACAACGCCCCCCCTCCTTCCTTGCCTGAGTTGTCTTTCCATACGGCGGTCCCGTCAATCGTGATCGTTGAAAGGTCGCTGTAAAGGGCACCGCCACGGTCACCAGCGACATTTGCCGCAAAGACCACGTCACCAACAAATAAAAGCGTGCTGTTGCTCGCGTAGGCGGCTCCCCCGAATATTGCAGCATTGTTGTTGACAAACGCTGCCTTTCCCGATGGCCGCACTATGATGTTCGACTGGAAGCTCGCAAGGGCCCCGCCCCAACCCCCCGCTGTGTTAGTTGCCCATGCAGTTGAGCCTGCAATGCTAACAACTGAAAAACCGGCGTAGAGAGCACCTCCGATGGAAGTTGCGACGTTGGTTGAGAGGGAAATGTCACCGTAGGACAAAAGTAGGCTGTTGTCAAGGTAGGCAGCGCCTCCGTTGTCTGCGGTGTTTCCGACGAACGCTGCCGTACCTGAAGGTTGCACAGACACGTTTGATTCCCACACCAATAGCCCTCCACCGCCACCAACGGGAGACCTATTATTTTCCCAAACGACGTTGCCCGAGATGTTGATGGTCGAGGAGTCGCCGTACAAACCGCCACCGCGGAGGTTTCCAACATTTTCTGCGAAGCGCACATCGCCGTCAGCTACGAACGTGCTAGCGCTCGTGTAGGCGGCACCCCCGTACGCTGCCGAGTTGTTGATAAACACTGCTTCGCCGAAGGCATGGACACGCAAACCACTCTTCCACAGAACAAGCCCCCCGCCGCCGGCAGACGCCGAGTTGTTTTCCCACACGGTGGTGCCTGCAATGTCGATAGCCGAAGTCCTGCTGTAGAAGGCGCCGCCGCTGCCGTTCGCGAAATTGGTCGAAAGGAGCAGATCTCCGATAATCGACATCGAGCTATTTTTTGTGAAGACAGCACCTCCACATTCTGCGGTGTTACCGCGTAGTTCAACATTCCCCGTCACGTTCGCTGTCGATTCATTGGCATACATGCTTCCCCCATACACTGTTGCCGCGTTTCTTGCGAAGGAGATGTTGTTGCCAACTAGGGCGATGAACGAGCTGCCGGTGACAAACAATGCACCACCAATCAAGGCCGTGTTGGTTTCAAGCAAGATAGCTTCTCCCATCGTGACGTTTGATGCATCCACGTACATCGCGCCGCCAGACGCAGAGGCAGTGTTGTGGGTGAATGACGAGTTCATAGTCTCCAGCACCGTGTTATCCAGAAATACGCCCCCCCCGTCAACACCCATATTGTGTAAGATTGTGCAGCTAGCTGCTGTCAGTATAGCGTCAATTGCGTAGATAGCCCCTCCTCTCTGGCCGGTACCATTGGTCAACGTTAGGTGATACAAATGCAGCGTTCCGCCGTCCACTTCAAACAAAGACGTCCTGTTTGAGCCGTTGGCAACGGATGTCCCATCCACAGCGCCCGTGATGGTTAGGACGGTGCCTCCAAACAAGCGGATGGGTTCCTCCACGATCACGGAACCGACCCACTCCACGTCGAAGGACCCCCCCGAGCAGTTCATGGCCGCTGCCAACTGCAGCGCTCCAGCGGTATCTTTCACCACAGCTGGAGGTGTGAGTTGTGACGAGATGCAAGGCACGGCGGCTGACGTTTGGCCGATCATGAGTAGGAACAGCATCAGTGATGACGAAAGTATCGCGTTTTTGGTATTTTCCCAGCCTTGCCAACAATCGTTCGTGTTTCGCACGAGGGCCACGGCAGTGGGGGGCGGTTGGTTGTGAATAGTGATCGAAAGCAAAGGCACCAGACAGGTTTATATCAGTAGCTCAGAGGAACACGTACAACAGTATTTCTATTCAGCAAGTGCGGATTTTACACCTCACCGGTACGATCGACAGAGAAGTTGCTCAGCAGATATACACTGTGCCGCCCTGTAGGTAGACATGTATTCATACAGGCCGGGACAGTCTCCCAGGTCAGAGGCATTCTCGATCAAGAGCGTATCACAGTTTAACAATAATTCACACAATAACAGCAACACTTGTGAAGGCTAACGCATTACATAATGTCTTGGAAGCACCCCTTGGGCGAGAGAGCGCTGCTTTAGGGCAAGGATAAGACATACCACGTTTTAGATGTCGTCACAGCATGACATCCAAGAGAAAAACCTCTTCATTTTACAGAATTTATTCTTCAGGATCGCGTCCTGGCGACACATGTTTAGCTCGAGGAGCAAGTCTAAGGATAAAATACATCGTTGGTACTACCGCTCTACTGTACACAGTGTATCATCATAGCTTGTGACTGACTCTGTGGCTAACTTCTTCTCTGTTTTTCGCCCGCAGTCTAGAGCTGGCTGCTATTCGATTGCAATCGCCCATCTGCCGTGACACGGAGCGAATTCTTCGCCGCCTGAGTCTCGTGAAAATATTTTTGACGCTGGCGTTTAATGTCGTTGCGATGGCAGCTTTCAGGCACACATCTGCAGTCCTTTTCCGTCTTCCTCCTTTCGAGGGTACGTGCTCAGTCAGTACAGGACACATAATACCCAACAAGGTAATAAGAAAGCCAGGCTGATATATACAGGAACATATAAACTCAGGACCTGTGATACAGAAGTTAGGGTAGAACCGACCCTCTCCAAATACGAAACTTAGCCGTAGCAAGTATCTATGTTCCGTATTACGGTCGGTGTCCTATACGGTTGTGCTGTAGGGCCATTATCAATTGAGGAAAAACGTTACCAGGAATATACGAACTTGCGTGCGCTGCTTGTGGAGACCATGGTTCGCCATCCGCTTGCAAATGGATTGCTACGGTACATCTGGATCCATATACACGCGACCAATGCCAGGTCTGCGACCGTTCTATTGCTGCTGCGGGCACAAAGGAAAACACCCGGGGGTACACTTTCCTGTCACAACCTACAGTAGGGCCCCTAGCGATTTGTTTTGCTATGCTGTCATAGACCGCCGTAGCAGAAGTGACCACGTTTGCCACAACGGCTGCTGAAAGTAAAACCTCCAGCGACCAACGAGCTGAGCTGGAAAACAAAGGTAGTGACGGTGAAAATGAAATGGTCCTACTCTGTTGGACGCGTTCTAGGATAGAGGTAGCACGTTTTAGCGTTTTTGTTTTCTGGATGACTGGGCTCCTTCACCCAAATTCGTCGGAATGCCATTCTATTTTGGCCATATGCTTTGTACTTGTAGATGGGCCACGGGTTTGTTAATCGGATTGCACTTTCAGTTTGCTCAAAAACAGTTATCCGGTGAGGGTATAGAGCTCCTCAAGTGAGGAGCTTCAGAACAAAAAATGCTGCACCTCTGTTGTAGAATGCGTCAACAACCAGAAACATGGGGGCTCTAATGGTCGAAAGGTTTCCATAGGAGGTACCGGCACACAACTACAAAGTTATGACGAACATACACTGCAGAAAGAGCAATTATAATAA
The DNA here is from genome assembly GCA_037833945.1 of Alaria marginata. Taxonomy (NCBI): domain Eukaryota; class Phaeophyceae; order Laminariales; family Alariaceae; genus Alaria; species Alaria marginata. Next base: position 3,133 of record JBBMKB010007898.1, on the reverse strand, counting down.
GAAAGACATGCACAACCACCGCCGTAAGCGTAGACGTTTGTTATGGTATTGCCTTGAAAACCGACAACTGCCGAAGAATAGGCACTGTAATTGGAACGTGTTCGTATCAGCAAAAATGCGAATCTTAGGTGATAATTCCAGTGTGCAGGTGGGATAGAATTGTGTCTACCTGAAACAGGGTGTGATGCTTATATACCTGTGCCTCAGCACACAGCATGTAACACTAAAATCACTATTCACGTTGCTACCTTGTCCCAGCAGTTACCACTAGCAGGTTATCACGGTTCTGTAATACCTGCCGGATGATAATGTCCTCTGAATCCCTGGGTAGGTGGATATGGGTGAACGTTTTGGGGAGTGAGGAGGGGGGGGGGCAGGTTGTTGGTAGATGTATGAGTGGTTTAGGGGGGTTGATGGACGAACGGGTGGGTGGGAAAGTATAGGTGGGTGGACAGATGGATCGATGGGCAAGTGAATAGGTAGCCATGTTACGTATAACCTGTTATTAGGTCCTACGTACTAACTCGCCAATTTAATTACGTGAGCATTATTTATACGTTTATGATAACATAATAATACATACGGATATAAACAGTATTAAGTACATGTCACAGTTTAGCAATTAATAAATATATAACGTTTTAGTCTTGCGAGGGGGAACACGGAAATTTAAGTGCCCCTCGCCACTCCACAGCTCTATGTAAACCACGAAATGTGGTAGATATTCCGAGGAACTTTGTGACACTCCTCAATGCTACTACTTTCACTACATCCAGCATGTATAGCAGTATGCACGTTTATTTTTTAACCAAGACTAACCTCCTACTTGTTCAGGTGCCATGATAAAGTAATGTTTTTCCAGTCTCGTCTCTGTATCCCCCCTCTCCCTGTTCCCTAGCTATACATGTATATATTTTCACAGAGGTGTTTCACACCTAGACTCCCTCCATGCATTATGCCAGGTCTACTTGGTCTACCCAACTACCTGTGGACAACACGCGGCCGAATAAAATAATGCATCCACCAATCTGCATTCAACGGAGAGCTCCACCTATCATAATTCAGCCGTCAAAATAAAACGGGCGCTGCAACTTCAACAAGCCAAATGGTCTTCGTGGTAGCTCACACATAGCAATTATTAAGCAAGCTTCCTCCACCTCCGTCTATAAGCGTGAGAGTTCCGGCGGTGATCGAGCCCTTTTGCCTAGGGTAACCTACCTGTATGAAGCTTGAGGTGGAGAGAGCATTGGTTGTAGTCAGTGATTTATCTGAACACGACCGTAAAGCTTTGCAAGCTAGCTCTGAGCTTGCTCTATTATCGTCATTTACTCTCATCGCCACCTACACGCTGTTCTATACAGGTGAGAATACAACTGTGTCTGCCAAATTTGACCCCAAGCAAGAAGTTCGGATATGAATCTAAACTACCTGTTGCATGAAAACTGCTCTACATCCCGATGCTACTACTACTCGACAACCTGAACAACAACTACTGCTGTGGTTCACGTCTATCTTGGATATACCTGCTGCTACTGCTGCAGTGCTGCTGCTACCATTTACGCGCTGCTGTCAAGAACCATCCGATGAAAGAATATCATTTTTTTACGAGTTTTTGCTTGCATCCGATGAAAGAATATCATTTTTTTACGAGTTTGTATCATACGCTTGCTATTATTTGCTAGCTAGCTAGCCCTCACGTAGCAGTATCATATGAAACGTGTCTACCGGGGTATTACGTTACAACATAATATATCTTGTGATACTTTCATAGTGGACAACATACATAGTAGTCTGCATTGGATTCGTGTGTACTATTAATACACTAGACTGCTACTGCTGCTGCTTCTTCTTCTTCTTCTTAGGAGCGTCGTTCGACATAAGGGGGGAAGGGGAGTACAAGTATGATACCTGGGTTAGTTTTGCTGATTAAAAAATTGCCGAATTTTGTATCGTGCTCGTATATCCAATTTTTGCATTGATTGTTAAGGCTGATTTTTGTATCCCACCGGAGAGCTAGTGATGTTTTTGTTGCGGACGGTCGGGGTAAAACCTTCAGTCAGTTGACTACTACACCGAGAGTTGTCGTTTACTTTTTTCACAATAGTAGCTAACCTTCAGCAGATGCTTGTGACCACATAACGTGTGTCTTCTGTTGGACGAGGCATCCGCACGTGCACTGGTTGTGCTGGATGTAGATGGATGGAAATAACAGTGTAATGTGAAGAACAAATGTACACACCAAAGCTCGTGCCGTGAGTGTATGAAACTTGCGCGATGCTCCATGCATTCATTGTTCTTGCGCCACGATACCACACTACGTTATCCGTGGTTCCTCTACAGTGCCGCCTGAGTAGTACCGATTGCCCTCGCTTTTGTGACATCGCTTGGCATTTAGGTGCGAGCAACCAATATTTGGCAGTATGCGGAGCATCGCCGGTTGCCGGCAGGGTGCCGGTATTTCCTGTTCGCACATACCGGCGATGTAGAGGGACCACTCGTATTAATATCAATTCGTACTGCTGTATTAGAGCTTATCACTTATTCGAGAAAATAGTGTTAGACACACTGTGTACCAGAAGAAGAGGGGGCTGACCCTACATTGGTTGATTGCACTTGATTGGGTTAGGGTTAGGATTAGGGTTGTATATATAACTTAATGAGTATGCCAACCATTTTTTCTCGAATAAGTGGTAAGGTACCCATCGATCCTTCCAAAACTTCGCGACGCGAGCTTTGTGGCTGACGTGCCATGCAGTATTACTGTTCTTGTTTGCTCCACAGTCACATTAAGTTGGTTGTCGTCGTTGCTGTTGTTTTTCCGCAGGATTGGGATTTTTGTTGTTTTCTACTCGACGATGTATTTTACACAGTAGTAGGTGCAGCATGTATGTTGAGGTTCAATGCGATCACACTCACAAAAATCCCCGGAAAGAACAAGGAAACCAACGGGGAGTGAACACTATAACAAAGGACACCCATAACTTCGTCCCGCATGCACGTCGGCTATTATTGTCGTACCCACCATTCCGTACCTGTTTCCGACACACATGTTGTTTTTATTGGTGTTGTTGTTGTTGTTGTTGTTGTTGTTGTTGTTGTTGTTGTTGTTGTTGTTGTTGTTGTTGTTGTTGTT
>JBBMKB010007787.1:0-16967 GCA_037833945.1 Alaria marginata | reverse complement strand
GTTTATTGATAGTTTATTGATAGTTTATTGATAGTTTATTGATAGTTTATTGATAGTTTATTGATAGTTTATTGATAGTTTATTGATAATCACTTTTTCTGTGACTTACGAATGACTTACTAATAGTATAGATACACTCAAGTGCGGATATTAGCCTCATAAAGTAATTGTTGGTGTTTTTCTATGCTATACTATTATACTAATTAAAGTAGCTGTATGTGTCGGGTATTTCTGAAAGCCAGTCACTGATCCAAAGAGGTACCATGTGGAGCGGAGCCCCTGACAGGTTCTTAGGCCAAGCCGCGACGCCAATGTGGGGCGGAGCCCCTGACAGGTTCTCTCTCTTTATGGGGTGGTGGTGTGGAGGACACACCGAGGTGGATCAGTGCCTCGGGTCTTCACGGAACGGAGTGAGGAGGCTCTCTGGTGACCCTGAACTTACTTGTGTGTGAGTGAGGCGGTACAATCTAGGGGAAAGGGGCCTGGTATCCACAGTCATGGTATTATGGTATGGTATTATAACAATAGGTGTTACACTAATAACACTAATACAGTACCGTTTTCGGAATGAGTCATTAAGGCTCCTTCACCCAACATCGTCGGAATGACAATCTTGTTGCTCGATATTCTTCTTTGTCTACGCCTTTTAATAGTTTGTTGTTATGGAGTGCTCTACGTAGAGGTGTAAGCTATAGATAGGACGTGACACGATGCCAGTTCTCTCATGAACTGCAGGACGGGTCATGTCATAGCTCTGTATGACGGTCGGTAGATATTGGCAATGCTTCAGGAGAAACACCGCACATCCGATTACTCCTCCAGTATTCTCCTGTACCCCTATACTCCTGTGTATTCTAGGGAGTGTGTTATTTAGAGTTTCTGTGTGATGATGCACGAATGGATGGATCAATGAATGAGATGCCATAAGCTATGGAGGAGAGCTACCTACCGGCACGACACCCCCCCTACGTCGCCACGTAATACCATCACAGGGGGGTGTCGGTAGGGGGGCGCTACCAAAATATAGCGTTAAACTTATGGCAGGAGGCGTTTTATGATAGGGTGTGCAGTACCTCTTTTTGGTAAAACTACTTCCGATCGACGGGGCTTCTCACCTCAACAATTACTCTATGCCATTGAAGTACTAAAACATACCACTATTTGTTTTTAACCTAGGCCATGGGACTGCTTATCGGGTTGCTTTTTCGTGTTATTTGGCAATCCGTTTTTGGGTTCGGTATGGACCTCCTCAAGAAATGACCATCCTCAGAACAATAGGGTGCATGCACCCTTGTCGTAGCGCATGTTGCAGGGAGCGATGATCGCCACACGAGGCGAGTGAGGCCTGTTGTAAAGGGAGGTGTGGCCCCCTCCACCCCGTCGGTCAACAGGTAAGTGAGGGGGGGGTAGCCCGTGGTACGCAACGGCTGCCATGGGCTGGCTGAGAAGGCCGTCTTTCTTTTTGCGCGTGTCCTGTTCGTGCGACGTGTACCGTCCGTGCGCTTTACGGTTCACTGATAACAAAAACACCCGAGCCAGGCTGAACGGGCCGCGCGGGGCCAAACGCCTCAATCTATCTATGCACGCGGGGCATCACCAATGCGGATATCTAGTTCGTAGAATCATTCAGTCCGCCCACGGAGGGTTCACGCACGCCCGCGGCCTCTTAGAGGGTGCGGAATTCCTCGCGAGTGAGCACGTCGACCCGCGACCCTACGTCACGTGCGACTCGGAGTGGCTGGTGAAAAGCCGACTCACTGTCATCCATATACAAGAAAATACGCCCAAGGTGCGGAAGCTCGCCTCACAAGTGGTTTTAAGTAGGATGCAGCTCACCCTTTAGGCGACTTACCGAGCACCTCACGGCGCTTTCACGGCGCTTCGGGCTTGGTGCACGCGATGTCTGACTGGTCAGTGAAAACCCGACATGCTCCGTCCCGGATTGTAGGGATGCGAGTGTCTATGGTCATACGACTACGGTCATGCATGAAGTGAGTACACCCCCCCCCTCCCCCGTCGAGCGGAGTTAACTCGAGGGGGGGGTGTTTGACGATGGCGGGGTGCCCTACAGTTCGCCAATCCCCTTCAGGAGGGGTCACCCATTCAGACTCGGCTAGATTCGGGGCGACTGGTGTCTACAATACGTTTTTGAGCTGATGATGCGCACCCATCGGAGGACGCCGAAGTCTTCAATCCGCCGTTGCTCCCTGTTCAGCAACGCCCTGGGCCTGCCTCAAGCAAAATCTCTTGGCTTCGTCCGCTCAATTGAATGGAATGGAAATGGCAGTCGTCTGCTACGGTACGCTGCTCACCGCGTTCGAGATCCGGCTACATCATATTTTTATTTGGTCACAGAGCCTGAGGCTCTACATACCCTACCCCTAACGCTAACCCCTGGCGGAGTCGATTGGAAAGGGTGTCGTCCGAGAAGCCAGTGCAAGGAAAAGGGTCAGTACTCAGCGCGGCCCCAGCCGTCATCCAAGGGGAAAGCGTACGTAGAGAGAGCAAACCTCGGAGGAAGAGGGCGTGGGGGCGGGGGAATCGAACCCCGACGGGCCGCGGGCCGGTGAAATAGTGTCTAACAGGACGCAGCGCCATAACCGAGATAAGAGAGGAGTCGCAGGGGCTTCATTGTCGACCTGGACGACACCAGCTGGAAAACCCCCCAGGACGGCGGGGGGGGGGGGGGGGGAGGGTCCGGAACGGCGACCCATCTCAGCGTTTTCCTCGGTGGCATTCGGGGCGACGTGGCGTTGATTTTTGTCTTGTAACGCTTCAACTAGGACATCGGTTGGTACGCTTGCCAAAAACGGGCACCAAGTCCCACACGCGCATTTTGTAGTAGAGGTACTCGCAAGGGGCGCGGCACCGGTGCCGTTCTGCTGCTTAAAGCCAGTTGCGGTGTCCGGGAGAGGTGCACGGCACAAGAGACGAAGCATATTGGAGGCAGCGGTCCAAGCGGAGGATGGTCCTCGCGGTCGGGCCACGCGGATGGGACGGGGGGTCACAGGCAGCGCAGACCTGCGCAGGCGAAAACATTGGGAGGGAAGGGCCATACTGCTGTAGCTTGGGGGTGGGGTCACCAATCGAAACCGTTTCCCTGCAATATCTGCAGCGGCGCCTCGCGACCGGTAAGAAACTTCAGGTTTAGTTGGACAATGCGCACGCGTGCCTGGGCGTCCACGAACTAGGCATGTTCAATCGCGCCTTGGGAGAGCACCGGCCACATTGGTACTTGTCGACGCCAAACTCGCTCCTGCGGGCGGTTAACCTGTGGTATACTCTATATCAGTCCTCCCGCAGTTACCGGATGGCCGCGTCGAGAGGCGACAGAGTTGAACGGTCGTCAAGGGCGGCAACATTGCCCGCCTGCTCCCGTGGCTGGTTGCGTACGTCAGACCAAGGCGCGCGAGGCCAAGGAACGCCGCCAAAGAAGCTTGGGAGAAGGCTAAGCACCATCGTGCGTCATTCGGAGGGGGACAACAGAATGCAGCACGCAGCCTATGGACAGAGTTGCGCTCGACTGTCAAAAAGGAGGCGTGAGCCACACTGGTGGCAAAGGTTTCGCCCGAAGACCGTGACGCCTTTTCCTCAACACCACGACGACGGCGGGGACAACGAATACCCCCCGAGGTAGAGGAGCTTGGTGCTCTCATGTAGTGCCTGAATGATGAGTACGCCTGACAGGCGTTCTTGGACAATATCATATACCGCAGCGCTAAATGGGGCCCGGGAAACAACCGCCATCGCTTCGTTTACCTCTAATACACCATCCAGCAGGAGCAAGGCAGCTTTCTGGCGGAGAATCGCTGACAATCCTGGAGAGTCCCATCCGGACTTTTGCCAGCTTTTGATTTGGCAGTCAAGCAGCAGTAAGGCTGCCGTGCCTAGCAACAATAGTGCTGCTATTGTTATTGCTGCGGTGACTGTGGTTGCTACTCGGCGAAAGTTCGATAGGGTATAGCTAGAGAGGGTGGCGCGGACCCGCCATCTTGACGTTATTTTTCTCTTGTGAACCAATGCCGGCGGAGGTTCGATAGGGTATAATAGCCGGAGGGTATCGTCGGCTCTCAAGGTTAACATTGTACTGCGCTTCTGAACTGATGCTACAGCGCGCTCTACACCGAGACGTGGTTCCCCGAGGTACTGTAGTGAGCATTCCAACTGGCACGAGGCTCGTAACCTATTCGACTATACACCATGTAACAACTGCTTCTAAACGATGGCGGTCCTCAGAGGCCGACGCAGGGTCGCTGTTCGACGCGCGCGGGGAGCACTGATGTGGTAAACACAACTAATGCTCTTGGGAAAATCTCGTTCGGTAAATAAAAGCTTAGAACGATGAACTGCGAGAGATTCAGAAATGGACATTGAACAATGGGGTTTACGAACACTCCATTTCCTCATACCTGCGGCGCCTTGCCGCCATAACTTCCTTTGTTTGAGGACTACTTCAATGCGCGATGAGTATGCTAAACCTAGCATACACAAAATGCTCCGTTACTCATGCAGTTTATTTTTTCCCCATGTAACTCAAACTATCCCGTTACTTATGCGGCACAATGTCTCCAACTTCAACTTGAAGCTAACGTTGTGAGTAACCCCTTTACGACTGCAACTTCAACTTGAAGCTAACGTCGTGCTTAACCCCTTTACAACTGCAACTTCAACTTGAAGCTAACGTTGTGCTTAACCCCTTTACGACTGCACCAATGATTTTTAGACACACCAGAGTTCCTCAGCTGTCAGAGTTTGCCCCCCTCATAGCGTGCACATAATAGTTAAAGACTATCTGCTCTTGCGAAGCCACCCTGTTGACTCTGTGGTACAACAATAGCTAACACTAAGGGGAGTCACCGACTTATATCCTTCATGACGGCATACATGCGTATCACGCGCGATCGAAGTATCGTGACACACAGCTTGCAAATATGAGTTTCGACGAAATCCTCGATCTCACAGCTGAAGTGTAGTTTTATGTTTTACAAAAATCCACTTGGCGTGTGTGTGAGATGATTTGTGCAGGAGTGTAGGGGTTAATGAGCAAATATTTGGAGGTACTACTGTTGTACTGTAGTGTGATAATCTATGTATGCGCCAAAAAGGGTCTCTAGACCGCGGACATGCTGTATGATAGATGATCTTGGCATTCGGACTAGGTTCGCGATGGTCCGTCCCACACAAATACTTGCTGCTGGCAGTTGGTCAAACGTTTCCTTCCTCTGACGATCGGGCGTGCCGCAACTACGGTCGTACAACAGTAATCTGAGGAATAGGATGCGACATTCAATGAAGGCCGGAAGCACGGGTCGGACAAATGCAAGTGGGTGGCTAATGTACCACATTGCGAAACCATCGACAGGCATTGGCAGCTGGCCAGAGTAGTCGTTCTAGAGGAGAATGCTGAGAGTACGGGGTTCCACCACGCAAGCACGCTACTGGGCCTCGGGAACAAGAAGCAATGACAACAAGCTGTCAGACTTGTAAACGCCTTATTTAGAAGCTGTGGCTCGTATGTACAAATTGGCGATTAAGCCAGGATAGGGGTCGGCACCTGTGTTTGGTGCCAATTTTAGATACCTCATGCAGCATCAATTGTGACCGCGCAGTTTATAACCTACCGATATGCAAACCGAAAAGCTGTTGAGGAGGGTAGTCCACCACTAGACTATATACTCTACACTTGCGTACCCTGTTACGATGTTACGATGTTAGGATCGGGCGATGTGCATACAGCATCGGGGACGGACCAGTGACGTCGGGCGCAAGCTTGCATTACCGCCCCGAATCCAACACAACAACCAACACCACCATCACCAATACTAAACAAACACAAAAATGCCCGGAAAAAAACAAACACCGGCCAGGTCTGCTATAAGGTGAAAGCCGCCCAAACAATACGCATAATAAGCTCTCGGCAAAAGCGAGCTGTCATGTCTGCTTTGCCGTTCCGAGCACCTTACCGGCTACCATAGGCTGACTTCCCATCCTGGACACGGGTGAAATACACCCAAAACATAAAAAAAACATAAGGAGTACAATATGTGATAACGTCGCGACATATATGTAGAAGCGACTGCATGTGATAATGGCAAACCAGTGGGGTCGTGGGGTCGGCTTGCGCAAAGTAAAAAAGCCACGCAACGCCTCGCAAGGTGAATGTGCCTACTACTAGTACTACTACTACTACTACTACTACTGTCTTCTGTTTCGCGTGCTCAAAAATCCACGCGCGAGTGACCGCATGGCGCCCGGCACGAACACCACCAATCACACTCTACTCCATTTGCCGCCATCATCGCCAATGCTGCACACCGTGCAAGGATACACTGGGGGTCTCCCTATAGTGCGGGTCGGGTAGTGCCCGTCGCCCGCTATAGCGCCTGTGAAGTCGCTTGAAACAGATGGGAGTAACCAGTAGTGGCAGCCAGCAGGCGGAGTAGTGCCGGTTGCCACTATAGTGCCGGTATTTCCGGCTCGCACATACCGGCACTGTGGAGGGACTACTGACACTCTAGTCGCAAATTCCGCACACCATGTTGGCAGGGACAGCTTGGTCGATCTTCTTGGGATAAGGCAGGTTGAGGTTGGCCATGATAGAAACGAACTCCTCCAGAGGCTTCGTGAGGCGAGGGTTGTACGTCTTCTCCTCGAGGATGGTGCTGCTGTGCCGTCCCTGAAAAGCACCACGAGATAGACGCAGGGCGTAATGTGGCAACACGGGCGACCAGCGGCGGGAGTAGCTTCAGGAGGGGTTTAATGCGGGCATTTCGAACAACCGTAAGCATTAGGTACGATGACAAGCGGTGCAGACACCTCGAAGCAATCATGAGTAAAAAAAGTGACATTCCTCAGTTCGGATAACAAAGGAATGGATGTTTCGTTCACAAACCGACAGAAAATTCATCGTCGCAAGTCTCTACCGACGTAGTGCTGTTATCGTGCTGCTGTGTCGTCCGTGAAAATCACCACGAAACAAATGAAGGGCGCAATACTGCAAACTGGGCGGTGAACGGTGGGAGGTACGTACGGAGGAGTTATATGCAGACATACCGAAAAAATAAAAACGCAGCATTACAAGTGATGCGGACATCTCGAAGCAAGCGCTGGTGAAAAACGGTTACTTCGAAGGAATCCCGCAAACCATGAATCGTCACAACAACGCCGTGTCACGATTCTACCGCCTCCATTCGACAGCATCCGCATTCGACACCTTGTACACAATGTGACCATGAAGACGCTTGCTACGATCGAGGCAGCACCCAATTTTTATGAGGATCGTCTTTGTAGAGGAGATCTGTACCTAACCCATCTGCTGGTGCAGCAACGCCAAGTCTCGTTTTTGCAGGCCGGCTACTACGCCACGCTCTTCAGAAATTGCTTGCGCAGCCCGACGAACATTGCCATGGCCTAGGCGGACAGCGACTAGGCGGACAGCGACTAGGCGAACAGCGACTAGGCGAACAGCGACTAGGCGGACAGCGACTAGGCGGACAGCGACTAGGCGGACAACGACTATGTAGTAGACACAAACCCAATCTCATCGACATCGGGTAGTCTAACTAGTAGTAACACTAGTAATACCAATACTAGCACTAGTAGTATTACGGGGGAACGTAGTTAATAGGACCTACGGTGGACACAAAAACCTATATATTTATCTATTTTTGATAACAATATTTGGTCCTGTTTACTATGGTCCCCCCTAATAGTAGTATTACGGGGGAACGTAGTTAATAGGACCTACGGTAGACACAAAACCCTATATATTTATTTATATTTACTACCAATATGTATTCCTATCAACACGTTCCCCCGTAAATAGTAACAATAAGAGTAATTGAGGACCCCCGTCAGTGACAAATATGTTGGCCATTCGGGTTATACCCCCAGTGCAGCACACGTCCGACAAGAGGTACTCCTCGCTGGCTCACCTTGTAGTCGTGCGCCGGGTAAACGGCGCAGTCGTTGGGGAGAGTGAAGATCTTGCTGTGCACCGACGAGTACAGGGTTTCGCTCGACCCGCCCTGCAGCCGTCGACATCGAGAACGATAGCAACATCAACATCGTTATGGTCAGGAAGGGTTAGGGTTAGCGTGCGAGGCTAGAGAGGAGTAGGGGGGCGTGTTTAGACCGTGGAGAATTATGATGTGGTGCGAGAAAAGAGATGCTAAGCGCGCCAATATCGCATACAATTTGATCAGCAGTCGACCGCGAGCAACAGCGTGACTAGGTCCACCACGTAGAGCAACAAGCAGTGCCATCGTCACCCATGCATCGCCCGCCCCCTTCCCCCCTCGCGTATCCTCGCGAGTCGATCACCGCGCATTTCGCACCACCATCGCTACCCGCTTCGCGACAGATGTCCCCCCACAGATGGTTTCCCTTAACCCTGTGACCACTGCAAAAAAGGTCCAACTCAAATTCCATTTAGTTTGCGAAACAAAACAAAAAACACCCAATTCCAAACAGTTCTTCCCCCCTAAGTTAAGGCTTAAACGCTGTGGTGGAGGGAGACTCCTCAAGAGGGCGCCTTTTTTACGAAGTCAAATACTATAGTCTACGAGCTCAAGTATTTTACGAGCTCAACTACTATTATTCGAGGTCAACTATAGTTCGAGCTCAACTGTAATTCGGCGTCAATACTTATATTCGAAGTTGCTTTGAGCAAGCTGCGCTCGGCTTACCTGGAAATCTGTCCTGCCGCACCCTCGGACGAGGAGCGCGTCGCCCGTAAAGCAAGCGCTCTTGTCATCCAGCACGAACGTCATGCAGCCCGCCGTGTGCCCGGGAGTCGCGCGCGCCTCAACGTACCTGCCGTACAACCATGTCAAAGAGGACACATTTAAGATTGCAGTAATACATGCCAGTGCCGTGGTATTATTACGGGGGACCATAGTAAATACCAGGTAGTAAATAGGACCTACGGTACACGCAAAAACCTATATATTTTATCTATTTTTACTAATAATATGTGGTCCTGTTGACTATGTTCCCCCGGAATAGCAGTTTGATTTGAAAGGTCTCGCAATATTACCGACTGTACAGCCATGCCAAGAGGAACACAATGACAATCACAGACAATATACCAGTACCGTGATACTAACATTTTGGTTTCAAATCTCGCAGTAGGTTCGCCTCGACGTACCTACCATACAGCCGTGCCTTTGGGAACACCTTTAACACTACAGTAACACATGCCAGTGCCGCGATATTAATAGTTGGAGTGCGAAGATCTAGCAGAAATTTCGCCCCAGAGTACCTGCCGTACAGCCATGCCGCAGGGAACACATTTAGCGTTCATACACATCATACACATCATACACATCGGTATCGGACTCCCGCTACGGGAGGAGTGCCCTGCCTACATGTTCTGACGGTGCTCCCTTGAGGGCCCCAGCCATACCGCAGCGGACACATTAAGCATTCATACCAGGTGCGTACCAGTATCGAACGCACACCACGGAAAAGGTGATCGTTTTTTTTCTTCTCGTTGGAGGAGCCCCCGACCCGGTCATAAATGTTTGGCCCACAAAATGCTATGGTACACCTCAACCGTAGCACTCGTCACCGTGTTGTTGTTGTTGTTGTTGTTGTTGTTGTTGTTGTTGTTGTTCCTGTTATTGTAACTTTGGTTGCAAAAGGTAAGGGCTTGCGACAGATTCGCGTGTTTTTCTTGGCAAATACTGAAGGTACTAGGAGCGGCACACAGTATCCCGAGCGTCAACAGAAGCGAACACACACAACAACAAACACCGAAGAAGGAAAGGAGAAGCCATCGAAACCCCTTGCGAGGCGGAAAGCACTTCCTAGCCAGCGAAGAAAACATCGTGTGCATCGATGATTTCGTCCATAACCGAATAAACTATCACACTTTTTCGCAGATACTATACTGAAGAGCTACCCAACGTCGTTGGAACATCATTTGCATTTTACGATACACTACCGGCCCTCTCACAAGAAAGAGACCAACAAGAAACTCAGCCTAAAAGTTACGGGGAAATAAGAAAGTGGACAGCTGTTATACTGAAGCTAGTGTAAGACAGACCATTTCTCGAATAAGAAACCCAACCTAAAACCAATATCTCGGTTTCTTATCAACGGGCCGGTACTGTAGCACTCGAAAAAAAAAGAAAAAAAAGCTGAAAAAAAATAGCGAAAGCTGACGAAAACACCTTGTACCCAAGACTGACCTGGTACCGAAGCGAATCTTATCACCATCGCAGATCTTGACGTCCGCCTGCCCCCCGGATGCTTCCGACAGCACGCTTTTCGTGCCGGGCAGCATCTTCTTCAGCTCGCCCGAGCCAGTGATGTGGTCAGCGTGGACGTGGGTGTTGAGGAGCAGCTTCAGCTCAAGCCCCATCTCTCTGGCCATGTCCGCGTCTCGGACTCGAGTCTCGACGACGGGGTCGATGATGATCGCCTGCAGTGCGAAAAACACAACAACATCCCGGTGTTGGTGGCGAAACAAGATGAGATTCGCAATCTCGAAGGAGCAAAACAAAATTGTGCTTCGTTGTGACTGGCGGAACTTTTCAAGTCATGGGGAGCTTAAGCCGCTGGTATAATGTGGGTCCGACTGATAAACGCGGTGCAACCTGCGTTAAATGCGGCACAACCTGCGTCAAATGCGGTACAACCTGCGTGAAATGCGGTACGACTGTGGATCAGATGGTCGAGATATCGACCTTTTCGGTCCAGCCCGCTCGGGAAGAGGCGGAGTTGAGTGCTACACGGCAGCACCGGCGTTTCGGAAGCCGAGTTACATTGACACACTTGACACACGGCACATATATACTTCGTATGTGCAATTGTCGTGGGATTAAGCTTCATTTTCACCAATACATCGGACGGAGGACAAACCAAAATCCAAAATCCAAAATCCAAAAACCAAAAACCAAAAACCAAAAACCAAAAGCAACAACGCTGATAGTAGATGTATCTTGTGGCCATGGGCTCAAACCTCGCCGACGTGTGACGCCATATTGTTATGCGATCGTGTCACAACTGTGGGGTCGTGCCAGTCACACGTTGGTCGTGTCAGTCATACCATTACTATTACTAGGGGCTAGGACCGGCTCCTACGCCCCAATGACGGAGATGCCATCATTTGACACTATACCAGATCAACGGGTCACAACCCAGTGTATGTAGTTGACGATAGGTCTATACCAGGTAGGTTTAAAGGGTAGTCCCGTGCAGTAGTTCTGGAAGTATTCCATTGTTCTGCACCGAACCTCGAAACACAAAAAAAAAGGCAATAGTCAACGCGGATATAGTAGTATACCTATACGTCTTTTTACTATCATACCGGTACCTATTAGACTATACCACTATTAATACCTGTCGAAGAAATACATAAATAACAATACCTCTTTGGTCTCGGCGTCGCCCAAAATGTACGTGAAAGTTGAAGACTCCTTCTCAAACAGCTGCCTGCGCGAGTGAGCAACGCACACAGAGCCAACCGAACCCGTGGCACGCGGAAAGCGAGAAACGTCGGCGAGCAGGAAGCAAATTCGGGCTCATGTTACTATTTTCGTACGAGCGAACAGCTTTTTAGTGGTTGAGCATGCAGGCCGGTCGTCCGCGCTCCTCCTTCTGCGTCACAAAAATATACTACAGCAGTGCAGGGTAGGAGGGGGGGGGCTCTACAGACTGCGCCGAAAACACGTATATACGCAAAGGTGATACAGGGAAAACCGACGAGTTTTCTATTCAGCCCCTCTCCTGAAAAGGACATGTTCTACGATAGAGGTGGCACTTTTCGGCTATTTTAGTTTCCGAATGATGGGGCTCCTTAACCCAAAATCGTCGGAATGTCATTCTATTTTTGCAACATGTTTTTTTGTATAGATGGGCCACGGGTTTGTTAATCGGATTGCACTTTCAGTTTGCTCAAAAACATTTTTTCGGTGAGGGTATAGAGCTCCTGAAGTGAGGAGCTTTAGAAAAAAAATGGTCAACCTCTATCGTGGAATGTGTCAAAGCTCAACCTGTATCATCCTACCTGAAGATCAAGCCGCCCTTGGGAGCCCAGGTCTGCACACAAGCGGTCACCCACTCCACCATAGGCCCGCTAGACAGGAATTTGAGGCCCAAAGGCTTCGCCCACGCGAGCGTTTCCTCCGCAGACCATCCCGAACGGCAACCCTGGAACACCGACGCCATGGCACCTGGGATCAGTCCCAATCCGCAGGTTCAAATCGTTTTTAGCCTCTTAACCCTTTTACTGCCGCACTGCACATAAAAAATAAAAAATGAAATCACCTACAGTGCCGGCCCTCTGATAAGAAACCAGGATGTGGTTTCAGGCTGGGTTTCTTATTTGAAAAAGGGCGTTTCCCACACTAACTTCAGTATAACAGCCGTCGACTTTCTTATCTCCCCGTCGTTTTTAGGCTGAGTTTCTTGTGGGGCGATTTCTTATGAGAGGGGCCGGTAGTGTAGCCCGAAAAGTCTTCAGCTGTTTGAAACATGTTAAAAGTCTGACTGTTTGCGTAAACACACTTTCTAAAGGCCTTCAGCTGTTTGAAACATCTTAAAAAGCCTGACTGTTTGCGTATGCAGTACACACTTTCTATTGCAGTTGAGGCAGTCAACCAAAAACAACTCCCCCTGGAACTCGACAACACACAGGACACCTCGGTGAGCCTCATTACGGGAAAAATTGGAGGGTGCTGAGGACAAAAAAAATGCTACGACACGAACATCGTCACATGGCATGAACATGGCATTACGTCAAAATGTGCCATGACTCGGCGCGCCAAGACGGGAAACGGTTCGGCAAACGGAGCGACGCCCAGATCAAAACAGGAAACGATTCGACAACGTTTCGACAAACGGAGCGGCGGCCCGCACCAGCTCTATTCGCAGACTTGCGCGTGACCAGCATGGACAAAAACAACATGTCAAAATGACCAGCATGGACAAAAGCAAAGTAATGACCAGCATGGACAAAATAAAAGTAATGACCAGCATGGGTGAACAAACACCATACGTCAAAATTCAAAATGCAGCTTGTCATTTGGCGTGCCAAGATCGAACTGGGAAACGATTCTACAGGGATTTGACAAATAGAGCGGCAGCCCTCACCACCAGCCCATAATAGCAGACTTGCACATGACCAGCATGGGGATTTAAATTACGTCCAAAGGTGTCTCACCACTCGGCGTGCCACGATCGAAACGGGAAACATTGGACGAGGAAAAAAAATGAGAAACGATTCGACAAGGATTCGGCAACGATAGACAAACGGAGTACCGACCCTCACCAGCCGTGTTAGTAGACTTGCACGTGACCAGTATGGGGAATAACATTACGTCGACATGTGTTTAATCCCTGGGCGTGCCAAGATCGAAATGGGAAACGATTCGACAATCGGGGCGGCGTCGAGATCGAAAACGGCAACGATTCGACAACAAGTCGACAAGGATTCGAAGAAACAGACCGCATCAGCTCTATTTGCAGTCTTGCGTATGGCCAGCGTGGGCAAAACAAATGCGTCAAAATGACCAGGACGGGCAAAAAAATACGTCAAGTTGACCAGCATGGGCAAAACCAATACGTCAAACTGACTGGAATGGGCAAAACCACCACGTTAAAATGACCGGCACCAGAAAAAAATAATACGTCAAACATCAAAATGTGTCTCATCACCTCGGCGTGCCAATATAAAAATGGGAAACAATTCCACAGCGATTTTTGACAAACACAGCGGGGCCCACCGCCCACCCCACAGCTCCGTTAGTAGACTTAATACTTGCGCATGACGAGAATGCGGAAAGGCACATCATCCACAACATCGGAATGGGAAACGATTCGACAAAAAAACATTTGAAAAAACGCGGCCGGAGTATCACGCAGCTTGCAAAGATGAGTATCGACTATAAATTTGATCGAACTCACAGCTGACGTATTTTAAATAATTTTTATAAAACATCGGGAAAGCCGGCCCTCTGGGAAAAATATTCGGCCAAAATATAAGGTGGCGATTTGACTTTTCTCACCGGCTCTGTTAGCAGACTTGCACATGACCAGCATGGGCAAAGGCATCTTCCTCATCTTGTCGACGGTCTCCAGAGCGTTTCGGACCTCGAACAACCCGGGCCCGAGGGGCAGGTTCAGCCTTGGCCTTCATTCGGCACATGGCAGGCAGTTCCACGCGGCAAACCATGGCGGGCAGGCGAAAGCATGGACGACGAGTACAAATCAAATTATGCTCGTTTTGAAAAGCTCGTTTTGGAACGCTCGTTTTGAAACATCGAAGGCGCGTTTGGAATCGTCAAATGCTTGTTTTGAAACATCAAATGTTACTTTGGACACATCGAAGGCGCGTTTTGAAAACCAAATGCTCGTTTTGAATAATCGTTTTTTTTTGTTTTGAATGAACCATCAGATGCGCGTTTTGAAAAACTAAGCGCTCGGTTTGAATCATCGAAATGCTTGCTTTGAATGAAACATCAGATGCGCGTTTCGAAACATACAAACGTCTCTTTTGAAAGGTGCAGCCAGCAAAGTTGTAGCAAAATTCTGACGGTGCGCACCGCAACCATCGCATCTAGCAGCAACCATTGTACCGCCAATTGAGGCTACCGTCATTAAAATAGAAAAATAAGAAAGTTTGTAAATAAGTCTGTAAATAAAAATATCAGGTTCAAGAGACTCTTATCTTAACCCATCTAGAACTTCAGAGCAGGGCATTAACTAGGGCTCGAGCGTCTGTTACACGCAGCGTAACAGGCACCTCAAGCCGTGTTGCGGCCACCCACAGCGCAGGCCCCCCCGGAGGGCCGCCGGAGGACATTTCGTTTTCAGCATATGTGTGATTGTACATACGCCCAAAGAACACTTAGCAATGCATTTTATACGTTTCTTAGTAGCGACTTCCCGAGCCTCGAAACAGAGCGTGAGGATGCCTTGGCATATTGGAATATCGTGTGATACGTCATAGCAAGCAAAAACAGTGATCTACGTATATAGCTCCCAAACGTAGAGAAAACGGCACCGTGCGTCGTATGTATAAGTCATACCAAGGGTATTATATAAAAAAGGTGCCCAGAAACAACTTCTTCGCTTAAGACGAAGAAAAAACAGGGCCCCAAAAAAAACCTTTGCCTACGGCCAAGAAAAAATAGGGCTCCAATTTGTTTTCTTTGCCTTCGGCGAATTAGATGCCGCCGCAACAATAACGCCGCCTGCGGCAGCGGAAAGTTGCGGCGCCAAAAAAACTGTGTTGCGGCAAGCCGCACATGGCCTTGGGCGAGGGTTGCGGGCAACAGTAATCTCAACCAAAATATTGCGCCGGCGCAACAGCGCAACAGCTAATAAAACGAATGCCCTGCTTCAGACGGAAAAAAATGTCTAAAGTATATGGTCACTATGATGGCGATTGTGATATCGAAAACACCAAACAGCCCGGACTGGCGAGGCGGAGGTGGAGGGTGTGCCCGGATTGTAGCGCAAAGAGCAAGGACAATAACACCAGGTACACCACACCACACGCGGGCACCATGATGACACTTGTACCGCTGCCTGCATTTTTTAGTGCTGCTGTAGGCGCGTGATAAACGTGATGCATCAAGAGAAAGGGTGTTTGCGACTTCCAACTTCTTTTGGGGTCGGAAAAAATAAAAAAAAGGAATCGCAGCATTGAAACCGACGAACGTCACAACGTCACAACGTCCCAACCCAGAAGGCCAAGCAACCCACGAAAAAGTCAGGTTAGGAATTCCAAACCTGGTATAGTAGGAAAACATATTTCGAACAATATTTCTTATTTTTCGTGGGTTGGGTTGGCCGTGGATTGTGACGTTCGACGGTTTCAATACTAGTATTATAAATATGTTTTTCCAACCCAACTCCTACCCAAGGAAAGTTGGTATCTCGCAAACACGCTATATTGTTTCGCTTTTTAGGTTGCTCTACCCGGCTCTCAGAAGGGTTAAGCACCAAGATCGATCGTCATCACAACTATATATGTAGCACAATAGCCCGGCCTGTTACTTGTTCGACGAGGTGCTACATGCACTTTGCACAATGCCTCCCCCTCAAACTTGTGAGACAAGGTGCTGCAAGCATTTAGCACAATGACTCGGCTTGTTCGACGAGGTGCTACATGTACGTAGCATAACCCCCCTCCCTCAAACTTGTGAGACAAGGCGCTACAAGTATTTAGCACAATGTCCCCCCCTCAACCTTGTGAGACGAGATGCTTCAGTACGATACCTCGCCCTCGTACCTGTTCATCAAGATGCTACAGTACCAGTGTACGGTTAGGGCTAGGGTTGGCTAGGGTTAGCACAATGTCTCGCCTTTTTATCGGCACTTGTTCGAAGAGGGGCTTTGAGCACAATGGCTAGGCCTCTTACTTGTTCGACGTCGTGCTTTGAGCACAATGGCTAGGCCTCTTACTTGTTCGACGAGATGCGTTGAGCACAATGACCAGGCCTCTTACTTGTTCGACGAGGTGCTTTCCCAGTCTTGGTCGGAAAGGCAGCCTTCCCCCGGTTTGCACAGGTACACCAAAGAGGCGATGTCCTTCGTCGCAGCGCCGAAGTCTCCGTCCGGTCCCACCTAACCCACAAGGATCACACCATCATGACGGATTATTGACAAGCATGACACCATGTTAAGGGTTTATTAATATTACGGGGGAACGTAGTTAATAGGACCTACGGTAAACACAAAAACCTATATATTTATCTATCTTTACTACCAATGTTTGGTCATATTAACTACGTTCCCCCGTAATTGTCACAACACGGACACGACAACAGACAGAGAGGAAAATAAACACATACACACGACAGCACACATCAAACGCCACCAAACATGACGCGGTAACAGACACAAACACACAACAGCAAACGTCAAACGGCACAAAACATTGAGTGGGGGGGGGGGGGGGGGGGGGGGGGGGGGGGGGGGGGGGGGGGGGGGGGGGGGGGGGGGGGGGGGGGGGG
>JBBMKB010007786.1:0-31863 GCA_037833945.1 Alaria marginata | reverse complement strand
GTTCAATCCCGTCCTGTACCGTCCCGTGCTTTAAATACGCCTTCTTATCCCGTCCCGGGGAATCCCGGGAAATCTCGATCCCGCGGGATCCCGTCCCGAGACAAAAATTCAGTCCCGAGGAAAGCCCTGGTAAAAATGAACTTTTTCGAAAGACACTTTATCGTTCCCATTAGCATCGGTCTAACAACTACTTCAACAACTACGGTGTATACGCCCTCCCCATTTGTTCCATTACACGCAACGAATGAGTAGAATAGACACACACGAGACAGGTATGTTTGACAGGAAGTATTAGTGAGATACTTCACTTTTCGTCGGCAGTGCTTGGCGAATCCGAAATCGTCCTTCTGAAAAAAACTCATATTATTCGTAACCCCCGACACTCCAAGACCCCTATCGTCAAAACCCTAGGATGCCTAGGCATAGAACATCACTCGGCTCCGTACATGCTGAGTTTGGTGACGACCCATATTGTAACAATTATACACGCAGAGCCTGCACGAAGTTGGACAGATTCGGTCCATCAGGGCTAGGGCTAGGTACCCTTACCCTACTCCTAACCCTAACCCTATAATGGACGTCTGTGGATGATCCTGTTTCCCTCAGGCGAACCGACAATGGCTTGGATTCAGCTGTCACGGAATTAGTCTCACGAAAATATTACCTTGACGAAAAATGTACACCGGAACCAATTGAAAACTGTACACCAACGACAAACTAAGATCGTTTCTGACAGAGCGAGTAAACCACATATACGTATGTGAGCAAGGCGATTCTTGACTGATCGAGTATACCGGTCTATGAACGGATCAAGAAAGAGCGCACAACATCTCCAATACGGTACATCATTGCTGTATATGATGTATCTTCCACCCCACCGACTAACGTTCACTTATTCTTCAGGCCGAAAGTGTTGGGTGGCGTGCGGTCTCACCAGCGGTTTGCGCCTGGTCTTTCTTTCGGTTCCTCGGCAGTCGTGCCCACCCGACCAGTACGGAGGGCTTTGGGTTGGAAGCCTTGCGGAAACACCGTGGAATTATTAGCGAGCCTTCTAGGTTGCAGTGCGATATGAGGTTTTTGTCTCGAGCAGGCCTCCTGCATTATGGTACTGTACAACATCATCGGACTACTACCCACCCTCGCATCCATAGTTCGTTTGCGTTTTCATTGACAGCCGTTTCGGCCTTTGCTGGCCGCAATAAACGTTCACAAAAACGGGTTTGACACCACTGCTCCCGTCGCAATCTTTCGGTCGTTTGATCTGCTGCTTTTTCCTTAAGTTTGGGTTTCCCCTAAACGTCCCCTGCATGTTTGTGGATTATACCACCACATACTCAACACTATTTTAGCATCTGCGTGCGACACATGCCACGATACAGCCGCACCAACGTTTCCCTCATCCTCCTCACTTGAAGACCTCTGCACCTAAACCACACACTGGTTTCTAGTTAACTGAAAGTACCAACCGAGGAAGAAACCGATCGGCTAGGTAAACAAGAAAGATATCCCGTCCAACACTTGGTTGAAGAGCCCCGTCATTCTGAAACGAAAGTGCCAAAACGTGTTACCTCTATTGCAGCACGTGTCATGCGGGTATATCGTGTGTCAAAGCCACAACATTCGCTGGTCCTCGATGATTCCGAACTTTTTCTATCACGCCACACCGGTAGAAGCATGCTTTATATCGTGTGTAGGTGGTCCCCCTTCACCCCTTTGTTAACTGTTATCATCCCCCAGCCACATTTGTGTTCTACGAAATCGTATAATGCCCCTTCTTGGAGTCAGCCCATGGAGTGAATAGGGCATGTGTTCACCCCGTCGAACCACGCTGGTACCTGCTAGCTTTACTGAAATGTATCCTTGGGCCAGACAAGCCCCTCCTATTTGAGCAGTCGGCACGTCCGAATTGGGTTGACGCTGTCGCTGCCATCACACCACTCCAACTGCATGCTGTCAATCTTCCGATCCTTTGTTGACACATTAATTGTCTTAGTGTATCGTTTCGCCTCAAATATGAGACTGTTACCTAAGAAACTGGTTGATTTGCATTGGGAAAACAAAATAAAACTAGGAACAAAAATGCCAGTTGCTCATTGGTCGAACCGAGTGTGTATAATGTTAACAAACATTGGTTTTATTTGCTTTGAAAATAGAATAGAAGCCGATGAACAACTAGAAGTCGCTATAATAGGGATATGGTCGATTTATAATTGTTTTTCCTAGTCCACATTCTGGGAAATTTAAGAAATTTCGCTTGCAATTCGATTTTGTGTTGTCTAGGCGTACGATGTCTTGTTGGGCCGTAGCGACGACAGCTCCCGAGAAGAGTACCTACCCACGCCGAGAAGCAGGACAGCTGCAGCGGTCACGTGTTACACTTCGAAGATCGGCAGTACCGCATTTACCAAACTCAGCGCCAAATGCATGTCGCACACGTCTTTGTTGGTCGCGCCTTACCCGCGAAAATTAACTAGAGAATCAGGTAGACATCAATTTTCCTCGTGCCTGTCTATTCTCTATGCCGTGCGGGAGCTTGGAGCCGCGTGTGCCAACGACTATATATCGGAAAACGAGTAACTAGCGGTACCGCGTCAGGGCGTGCACCGTCGCTAGCCTCGTTCGTTTCTGATGAACTCGTCTCGACTTGGCGTACTGTACGTTTTAACTTTGTTTATAAATATGCGAAAGGACACAACCTGCTTTGATTCAAGAATGTACGTTATTGTTTGGGAGAGCCCGAACAAACTTTTATTCTTATTAGTAAACAATTGGTCAGATGAGCCTCAGCAACAAATAAACGATTGTGACACTATCTGGGCCGGCATGTTTCCGACATTGCGTTCCTTTGTTAACGAAGTTATTCCACATTTTATGTGCCCACCGAATCCCCAAAACTTGGCCCACCCCTACCAGACAAACAAACTGAAACGCACCCTATTCTATACTTCGTCTTGCGGTCCACCTGGTTTTTTTTGTGACTGCTCATAACAAATTGCTTTCAACATCACTGACAGCCTACAAAATTGCATGCGTATTTGCCGAGTATCACTTGGAATGTATCGTTGGCTTAAATCGGTCCTGTGCCCAACTCTTCAAACTAGCGTACTAGGCATACATTGCGTGAAGGCGAAATCACTTCCCACGTTTCGTCTCCCAAATATTCTACGCGGTGCACATATCATATTGTCGAGACCACGGGTATGCATCGTTGTCCCATTGTGTCAGAAACCCCCTACCTCCTGCCAGCTTGAGCTCAGACCATGCCAGACTGTATAAACAGCACACGGCCTCATCACAAGCGGCATATTGCAGATTTGCTGCATTGGCACAAGATACAAGCAATCTACAGCTTGACAGTTTAAAGACGGGCGCTGAAATAACTCCCTGGCTGTCTTTGCGATCTGCCTGCAGGTGCCATGCTTGTTATAGGCTCGGACATCTGCATCAACGGTACCGCAATTTTTACCGGCAACACCGCCGATTCTGAAGGAGGTGAGCACAGTCGCGAAGCGTGAACTGTCTGCTAAGGTCTGTACTCGAATACTGCTGTATTACTAGCGTACACGTAATGAAGGGTATCGGTCGGACTAGATACAGACACAGCAAGAAGTCCTGTGTGGTCGTTGCAAACCGAATTGCTGCACGTTCGTGTACACGTCGCAAATACTTTAATCGTGGTTTATTATGGTTCCCCCGGAGTGAAACCGATAGAGGCTGAAAAACATAATGACACAGTATAACCAAAAGGGCCGATACACAATTTGCGCTAACAAACAATAAAACGCGGTTCCACCGCGCGTCGTAGGCACGGTTAACATTTTATTACATCAGACCCACAAGGATCCATCTGCAGGCATATTTAGACACTACTGTTCGTTACGCATGCGGTTTCTGAGGCAATAGTTTGATAAAGGTTTCGCAAGACTATGTACGTTAAGCACGCACTACGGGTTGGTGGGTGTCGTCGTGCCTGCATGACGTGTGTCGTAGTCGGCATTGTGTGAGTAATCGATCTGCCTGGAACCGCAAAGGTCGACGCCTTCTGTGGGTAGGAAGCATTGTTCGTCGTTGCTTGTAGCTTCATCCGTGATGTTGCTTTAGGCGGTTACCAACAATTTACGCCTGCCGCGCTGAGAGTACATAATTACTTTCTACCTCGAGGCTTCTTCAAGTGAAATCCCATCGGCTCAACGACAGTCTTTCCGTTTGGCTCACTTGAACATATTTTTGTGGGCACTTCGGGGGTTGCCCTTTTCGTCAAGCAGTGCAGAATTTTGTTATGTGGAGCATACGTTGTACACAGACACGTGTCCGGGAGTATTCCACAAGCTGTACAATGAAAATCGGACAGCTTTGCGACAAACCGCTTGAATATCCTTGACGTCGTGGCAGCTACGCTGCTGTCCACCTGTAAGGCGTGTTACGCGTCGTCATGAACTTCGCATAATAAGAAGGGGACTAGGGTTTTGCAAGTAAGCATTTTCCATCAAAATGTCTAAGCATTTGGAGCTGGAATGGTCGCCGTCAATGTCTTCATCCATTGTGTACCTTAGTGGGAACCCCTTGACGTTTGCGTATGAGCTGTAGTATTAGCAGGGAGAACTAGCTGAATATATATCAAAGTCTCAAGTACTGGCAACTCTCCTAAATATATCGGTCTATCATGGTAAAAATGAGCGCACCCAACCCGATGTAAACGCAATGCTCATCAAGATACTACCGTGACAATGTGTGCCGGTGCTAAGTTCAATGTCATCGATGTCCACCGTTTTCTTCCCTTTTCGTTATCCATCGTCAGACACTCTCGCGTGAAAAGTGTTCGTGAACGTTGACCCGAACGTGAAACTTGTGCCACTATCAACAGGCAGTCATTGCAATAGAG
Source organism: Alaria marginata (assembly GCA_037833945.1). NCBI lineage: Eukaryota > Phaeophyceae > Laminariales > Alariaceae > Alaria > Alaria marginata. The sequence continues at coordinate 26,981 of JBBMKB010007786.1, read as the reverse complement.
TGATCTTCTTGACGTCATATATGATATCTACCTTCATCAGTCGTTTTTTGTTGAAAACATGCTTTCGTTCTCAAACTAACTCGCAAAATCGATTACGTGGTCACAGGACAGGCTCCGATCTTTTCTATCTGGAGTGGAATAACACCCCGGGAGAGAAAAGGTACTACTCTAAAAGTGATATATATACATGTGATGCATATCACACGTAGCTGAAGCAAGTCATGCATCATCCACAAACATTAGAGGCGAAATCGGAGGTCGGCGTTTATATCGAGCCAGGCCCGTACTGGTACTATGTTTCAAGTCTCGCAGCTGAATTCTACTACATCGCATGTTACGAACGAGGTAACATATTAGAACACACCCGAGATCCCAAAAACAGATACGAAGAAGGATAAAACAACAATAGTAGTCCAAACGGTTGGGTCTGGAGCTCGCGTACCGCGTGCACAGTAGACAAGCGAATCATTTTGAAACGCTGCCACTCTAAATAAGTACATAACCATGTCCGAGCATCGTTGTCGTCGGTTTTATAACGCTCTGTGTTCAAGGCTGAAACTCGGCATGAACCAGTTGTTTCTCAGTTCGATGCTGAAATTGTCCTCCCAGACATACACATGGGAAATTGTATCACTTTCGGCATTTGAACCCGTACGTATCGATCAAGCGATTGGGACAGTGTGTTCTGAAAAGCGACGGTATACCATGAAAATAGCTTGTAGGCCACCTGTATCCCACCATCATGCAATAGCAGTCGTATAATTGGATAGCGGCGGTGAACGCGCCTTGGAGTTTTACTCCTTGTTCTCCGCACGTTAACCGCAACAGCGAGTGTTTTAGGCATCTTTGTTCCAAGGATAGTTGACCGGTTTTGCTCGCCGATAAGCTGCATGCACAGAGACCGGTACCCTAGTCAGTCTTGGTGTTTTCCTATCTAGCTTAATCTTTTTAGCTCAAGGGCTGCGGTCATCATGGAGAACAAAAATGACCTCACCTTCCGAATACTGAGCCGAAGCCGACAAGGGCGATTGCTGACGAGATCGGGGTGTTTGGTAGCCAGACTAAGTTTGTGCCGACCCAAGACATCGAAAGCGAGCGTTACTTGATATTCAACGATAGTAGCATTTTGAGTTGGTGCCCGTCAGTATGCTGAACGATGAAAACACTCTGGGAAGGTGTTGTATCATATGTGTCGAAGAGGCTCACCCCTTAACACCTCGGGACCAGGCAGGCCCCGTCCGAGATTGTTAGCCGTAAAATGTGCCGAGCTATGCCTGATCTCGTCCAGCATACGAGAACCACTCGCTCCGTCGAGGGCTCCCGGCCGAGAGGTGCGTCGTTGGGTCCGGATGAGTACTTCAAGCGAAACGTGACCAACGAAGGGCGTGTGATAGCCTTCGTTCATGCCGACTAGGTGGATGATAGTTACTAGCTTAGGGTTAGCAATCACTTGCCACGTCCGTGTATCCTGACAACGTATTAAGGCAGAATGTATGGTACCAAACCCCGGCTTCGTTGGGCCGTGTCGGACGCCGGCGATGTCTGTCAATCGTCCAACGAAACATTTCAGACTAAAGATAGTCTGATGCTTTTCCCGAAGGTGGTTAAAATCTCGGTGAATCCCACCGCGGCCCCAGTATTGGTCAATTGGTGCTTCAGTCTCTGCATATCATACAGTTGAAGGTGCACGAATGCTCGTACACATGTGCGTGAAGCATAGTTGACATGTTATATCATTAAGACAACGTGAATTATTGAAAGAATGTCGGTCGATTATTTTCAAGTAGTTTCCGCAGGTTTCTGGTTGTTTGTGTGATACTGATCGTCGAGGCAAATATAGAGCATTGCGAACAACAAACCTTACAGCATAGGCTGGATTATGTTGTCGTTTTCTGTCTTAGCGCGTTGGCGGACAGCGCGTCATCCTAACGGGGGCGTCTGCTCACATCAATATATTCCTTCCCCACCGTCATGAAATGTGCGGAGATGTTTTGCATGCATAATAAATCAAGACCAATTTTTCCATGATGGGTACTTGTGGTAGGAAGTATCATACAGTACCCGGTAAGAACTATCAATCCACTGGGTACCTAATCCGGGTAGTACATGCGCAAATACCCTTCTTATACATTTGTGATCAGGCTGTTAGCTCAAACGAATAGCTTAGACCCACAACAAGCGCTGATTAAACTTCCCTTACATGCGGCGTACGGACTATCAGCACCGCCTCGATAGTGTGTGCCACCATCACACGAAGCACCTGCGTAAAGCTTCGGCCTTCGCTATGCTCAAGCCAGAAGCATGCTCACTAGTTCGAACCTATGAAGAATAACGACGCCATGGTGATGCCTAAATACGACAAAAGTATGTGTACACCACGGTCATGGTGTACATGATGGGAATACTATACAATCATGGAACGGGAACCCTAAAGCAATTGTTTCGCACACCGTGCGAAGCGCATAGTTGAGAAGCGACCACTCAATCGTTTGCGTCCATAACTGACGATGTTACCACCATCTTCAAAAGTGTTAAAACAAGCAACCGTCGCCAAATAAGAGCGGGAAAAAACGTCAGGACAGCGTTGCAAAATAGTGCAACTTAAAGGAGAGTTTGCTGTCCCGGAAACAACAGCCACCCCAAGCGGGAAGAAGTGCCGGGCACCGTCTGATATAATATAACCAGGATGAAGGCTCAATCTAAGGCGAGGGAGTGGTCGTGACAGAAGCAACACACTTAGCACTCCAAGTGGTGTTTACATTTATTGTCTATGGAACAGTGATAGATACCTGCTGTACGTTGAAAAAACGTAGTAGGGTGTGGAGGAGTGCAAGGGGCCGAGTGGTTAGTCTTCTGTCACTTCCACACGTATCTATGTAGCTGGTCTGTAATCGAGTAGCTACTACGTAAGTGGACTAGGATAGCAATTTTACGAAGAAGCATTGAGCAGGCATTTGATATCCCGAGGAAGGAGTAGGGGGGGGGTGTTTTCATGCGCCGGCTACCCTTATGCTTCTCGTGTGTCCTTGAGTCCGTCTCACACCTGACATCAGCACTACCGGGTACCCCGATGTCACCATCGATAACCCATGCCGCGAGTGGTGGACCTCGGTAGAAAAGACAACGCTCGAACGAGGCAGTACATCGGCACTTCACCGGGCGTCACCTTCACTTGGGCATGCGTGCTCCTTAAACGGTATCCAACCGAATGCGACTAGCCAATTAATCGCTCACAATGACCAGATAGAGCGTCTTGAGACACACAATTAGCGGTCTGCCGGCAACCCCTGCGGGAAATTGTCTATGATTCCTCCCTTCTGCTTTGTGGTTAAATGCTAATCCAACGCTACAATGTACATGTCTGCCGTAGTCTAGACCGAGCTGCACAGGACACCCCTGCCCCTTTCAAGCCAACCTGTCCTGCGCTCATTTTTGTGCCGCCTAGTATTGACCCATGGTTTCTGCCCCAAGTATACTGCTCGGTAGGTGTTCTTGAGCCTCGCTCGCTTTGGGGTCGGCTCAGTTCGTCCCTTCTGCTCTTCAATAGCGTTGCATACAAATAAGCAGCGGCCGTGTCTCCGTGTTATTGACGTGTCGCATTTGTTTCCGGTGGTGGTAGTTCTGCGGTTCGGCCGACAGACGCGGGCACGTTTCGATCGCGCCATGTTAGTCATCAGGGAACGGTCAGTGTTGGTTCTACGCTTGTGTTCCATTAAACACTTGGTGAAGTTTCGACACAGTATGCTAGTAGTTCGCAGCTACTGCGAAGCCTTGGCGTCAAGTCGCCAAACGACAATACTATGTAACTAGTATTGTAAAGTTCTCGCTACAGACCTACCACCCAACACATGAATTCATGTCGAAAATTATGACCGCTTAATGTTAGGAAGAATTAATACGGTCTCGCTCCGGTCGATGTTAGAGTCTTGCTCGTGTTTGACAAGAGGCATTCATGTGGCCACTAGTGGTTAATGGTCTTTGAGGCTTTACCCGTTGACGTATGAACGAAGCAATAGTGAGAGTGTGGGCCATACCCATATATGTCAACGTGGGCCGTACGGTTTGCGCGAGTATCTGTAGCACGCGCCTCAAACCATACTATACAACTCAAGCACGTGCCATCCGGCATAGGTCCGAATCGGCACTTATGGATTATCTTGAGGACTCAATGACGGCGAGATAATATTTCTCGGGAGAGCTCATCGGGCCTGCACGCGGACGATGCTGACTCACGTATAATATAATACACTCAGGATAAACATATTACAGTGCTTGATAATGCCGGGTTTTTTTTAGGCTGTTCATTCATACAAGTAGCAATTTCGTTCGTACTATTTTGCTGAATATATATACTTTAATCGAGTGATTTTAAAAACCAAGAATTCGACGTTTTCAGGGACATACTATTTTTCTATCATGAACACACACTTTTTTACTCCTCGTGGCTTTAGACGTTACTCAACCTCAAGTAATTTATAATAATGACTTATCACGCGGTTTCGCATGACTCTGATGAGTAATAATACATTATTTTTGTTTTTTCCTTGTGACTAGTATACAGGGGCGGGGGGCGGGTGAATTTCAAAAATTATTTTTGATGTTTGAAGTTGGCGATTTTAGTGTTCGATTTAGTTGCATGGGGTAATATGTGTATGATAACGTGTCTAGAACCATCTACGTTCACTAGTGAGTTTTCTGCTCGAAAATAATGTTTTATCCACTGTAGACTACAGTGGTTGGCCCTCAGTGTGGTTCAGTGATAGACGAAAGCCGGACACGCAACCTATAGCTTGTAGTAAAGATTACCCTGGTACAGTAATTTATACAACTACACACTACAGTAGTTGGCCTTGAAATGCTTGCGGCTATTTTCCCTCAGAAGGGCTGGTCTCTTGATGTTTGAAGAACGCAATGTGATCCCGAAGTTTACAACCCTATTCCTATTATCGTTGCGCTTAAGAACCCTATACTGACCTATTTTGTTATGTTTACCGTATTGAATATACTCTTATTGGTATGTATTGTTTGTACGACCAGCCTAGATGGAGTGTAACATTTGATGCAGGATATGTGTAGCAAGTCCGCAAAACGCTTCTACATTCACCAAACATTTTATTTCTTTAGAGGCCCATTTAGCTTGTAGCCGTCATTTGTTTCCGGGCTTAACAGTACGCTACATCCATCATCACCTTCACTGTGATTGCGTTGCAGTTGCCTCTTTGACTTGTAGCCGATATAGTTTCCGTGTAAAGCATACCCCTGCCTGAATCATCAATTACGTTGCGCTGGTCCTCGCAGGTGCCATTCTCGGATGGATCAGCAATTTCACTTTCGCCGGAAGGCATATACATGCCAACGATGTGTCAGGATATGAAGGTGGGACTATTGGGAAGTGGAAATTGTGGTTGATCCTTCTGAATTCTTGATGAAAGCCGGCGTATTGGGTACCATACTGCATCCCCAGTTAGGCAATACGCCTTACGGAACTTTCAATACTATAAGTTGGCATTTGTAGCAGCTGTATCCAAGCTTTATCTGTGCTATGAGTATCGTCGACTATTTAATGAAACAAACTTGCGATCAGTTCATATTCGGACGCACACAAGCGCCCAATGATATGCAAGCTACGTAATTGGGTAGGATTGGCTTGAATAGGGTTGGACGAGAGAGTGGAACCCAGCATAGGTGGGTCGATGGTAAGGTGGGTGGGTGGGTAGGTTCGGTTGTGGCTTCTCGCGAGTTGGTGAAGTTCCACCGACATCTGCCTTAACCCAGTCATTTTTTTCTGCCTCGCAGGTTGCTACTATTACGCTACAAGTACTGCTGCTATGCTTACTGGTGCTGTGGGGTGTTCCACTGCTGTCCGGCTGTGCGTGCTTCTGTTCCGCTCTATTGATGCTCAATTATCCCACCGCTATAACCCGATGTTACGAAACGATGTTGCTGCTGCATTAACTGTCTCAAAATCTACGCCCATGAACACACCGCGGGATTTATTTCACCACCCTATGACTCGTCTCCTCAACACCGGCTTTTCGCCAAAGCATGCTAAACGCCTAACGCGGTTGTAACCTCACGGCTAAACGTTACTCTAACGTAAACAACTCATTACAAAATTGAACTACGAGACTACTGCCCGAACAACGTTCACACCAACACACGACACGCCCAGAAACCTAAATGTTCGTCAAACCGTGCTACGAAGCCGTTGCCAACGACCTCTCAACCAATGCGACTTGTAATGTCGTCGTCGGTTTGAACATTCATGCCTAAAATCAATAAAATAAATTCCATGTTTTGGCGGAATAAATGTATAGCGAGGTATAAATGTCCAAAATACTGCCACTGCAACCAGCCACTTGTTGGTTTTCATGTTTGGCGATTACATTAGTCGGCGTTTGCATTATCAAATAGATTGGCTACGTTCGCAAATTGCACCAGGTCCGCGATCTAACGAAAAACTGGCAGCAGGTTTGAAAAAGGCTGATTTTGCCTCAACCTAGGAAAACCACACAAGGACAAAAACAAAACACCCTGAAAGATGACAAACACAACAGCAAAAAACATGATCGTATGTATGTTTTTTCTTCTGAAGTACATGTGTTATCCTCGTCGGAAAACCCTTTAGTCTTTGTGTCATACTGGGTGTCATCAACACTGCCACAACAAACGCACCCTAGAGGCAAGTCATCCAACGGTCGGGGTGCACCAATAAGTTCATGAGTTCCTGACATGAGGAGCTCAATATCTCACCCCACACATGACTTCCAAGATTTTCCTTCGCGCAACACGATCAACATTTCTATCTGCTAGTCCTAAAACAAATGCCCTCGTAAAACGATCATGCCAACCGGTAGTTCCTCACTTCAGGAGATGAACCGGTCAGGAACCTTTGACCCCAACGAATGCAACCCCTACCGTGGGATGACTCAGGCTAAACATACGCTATTAAGTTGTGTTCGACCCAAATCTTAAAACTAAAACTTGTTCGGAGCTTTCAATTTTGTATGATACATTGGTAGCATACTCGTTAAGTGAAGTTGTCTGCTACGCCAGTTGTGGCATCGTTACACGCCCCCCGAAGGATCTGACAAATAAATTCTAACCAACAACCAAATGGCAATTGGTCACAGAAGAAGACCAGCAACTGTTGAGTATATTTGCCGGTCCTGTTAAAACTATTTACTAAGCAGGGTTTCAAAATTAGGCCGCGTGGCCAGTGCTCCATTGATGTATATTCCACTCTGTGGGTGTGGTGTTGTGCCTCATTGAGCCTCAAAGACGATATAAAAAGCGTTGGCTGTACTGGTATACATAGTTTCAAGTGAAGGTTGCCAGTGTCACAGCAGCTGTCATGGCGCTACTGAGTCAAGCGGAATTACATATTTCGCGTTTGGTACCATGTACTGATGATACTGTTGTCAGCGACAAACCGAATATCACACGTTTTGCGACATTGTCAGGTCAGGTACTGGTTTGTTTCTATGTCCCTGGTACAAACAATGTCGTTCCATGCGAAGGACAGTTAGTTGTATATCCTGCACTAACGGTGCGAACAAACGCGAAGACACCTCTCTATATACAATTATCTTTTCGGCACGATAAAACCCAGAGATGTTGTGCTTTTCTGTCACTACCCTTGGCTACTACGGCACCACCCGACGTTAGTTCGTGTTTCGACTCATCACAGCGGTTACATATGCCGGGTATGTAGTGGCAGTCGTCGAGGTCCCCTAGCATATGTTTGGCCTACACAAACAGCGCTGTGACGCGCCTTGCTTAAGGTCTAATGGAGCCAACTATCTTTGTAGAGCGATCGGAGACGGTTGTGCGGCTTGTACAGACTTTCCCGATGTCGAGGATAAAGGAAGCGTTTCCGAACAGGAAGCAGGGTCGAGAGCAAACACAAACCACTTCGTACCACGGAACTAACACGTGCAAGAGCAAGGGTGGTACACGGATGAACATTGTCAGACATTTTCGCGGCTGAGTCGGTCGTCCGTGGCTCGTTTAGGTTTTTCGCGGACACTGACGCGAACAGCAACTGACGGCGACTACGTCCCCAGACACATCTACCGGCACATCCGCGGTGACGTTCGTGGTTAATTTTATGTCCGCGGCTACTTCCGTGGCAATGTCCGCGGGAGCCCCTTGGCTGTAATAAAGGTCCGCGGTACGTTCGTGTCGAGTTAGCTTGGGGCCTGATCCTTATTCACAGTGGCTCTTTAGGGTCAGACCTCTCCTTGAGAGCGTTCTCACTTGGCGAACTGATACTCAAAACCGTGAGCAGCCAAAGGCAAACCGACATCGTGTTGACCTTGTGCGGAAGCGGAGCGCCTCCCAGTCACCAGCGCACTCATATCGGCATGTCCACGGAGTCGGATGCGGACATGTCCGCGGCCATTGCCGTGCACATTTAGTTTGGGCGCCAACTCATCCTCGGACGTCCCCGTCGATACAGCCGCGGACATATACGCAGAAGTCCGCGGCAAGATCCGCGGCTAGCCGCGGACGGGCCGTGAGCAAATAAAATGACGTTCGCCCCTCTTGTCGTAAGGACGCTTAAAAGGGGCACCCTCGCTTCCTTGGTAACCTACTCTACTTAGGCGATAGAGGGGACTCTTGGCTTGTTGTGCGCGCTGCATCTTCCGCCAGTTTGTACGGACACGGTCAGTCGCCATCTTGTTGGCAACGTGCATCCCTAAACCTGGTCAGCCCTCAACGAAATTCGATCAATCTGCTCGTGTTCGTCAATTTTCATCGTGGCCGTGAAATGTTGCAGATGGGGCACGATCGGATGCGGGCGACTAATACACTTATGATTGGAGCATAGCGTTCATGGGCAACTACGCCAACGGTATTGGAGGGGCTATGCATATTTTTTATGCGCTCCAAGTCCATATCAGCGATGTCCTGTTCCAATCAAACGAAGGCGCCCTCGGCGGAGCCGCCTACATCGCTGCTTTGGATGACACTCAAAGTTTGTTTAGCGGATGTATCTTCGAAGAAAACAAGGCTGCAGACGGTGGCGCACTTTACTTCTACACAGGCCCCGGGCTTGACATCATTAATACGTCTGTATTCCACAATAACTACGCAGGTGTGTCGCCAGTAACTTCAACGTATCTGTAATGGAGCGATGTACGTTAGAGTCATCCCACTGTAAGGGTTGCGCTTTTTGGGGTCAAAGGTTCCTGGCCGGTTGAGCTCCTGAAGTAAGGAACTACTGGTTGGTACGATCATTTTACGAGTGCGATTATTTTGGGACTAGCGGTAAAAATGATGATCGGGTTGCGCGAACGAAAATCTTGGAAGTCGTGTTTCCGGTGAAATATCAGCTCCTGATGTCAGGAGCTCAGGAACGTTTTGCTGCACTTCTACCGTGGCACGACTCGTTAGCCAAATAAAGTTGAGTGAGCCGGATAAGAGACCATACGGCGAAGCTCTTGTTTTACGCTGTATAAATATGCACTAATGACCAGCTTGACTGACGAAACAACTGCCGTGTGCAAAAACAACCGTATTCATGAATAGCAGCCGCACATGCAACTAAGGTGTCGATGGCATTTTGTCAACACCAACGAGACGTTCAGATTCTGTTTCGCGTTGACGTCTCGTTGACCATTCGCTTTGTTGGTGAAATTAAATGTCGGGGCGATGACAAACAGAACTCGTTAAGTCGTTGAGGGGTTGCACAGAAATAAGACCGGTGGAAGGAACAACCGCTCCCGTGCTTTGTTTATGCATCCACTGAATTTGCAGGTAGTTCGGGAGGGGCGATCTTCCACACAGGATCGCTGCGTCTGTTCAACACCAGGTTTTGGGCGAACGAGGTTGGCGTTGAAGGCCCAGCTATCATGAGTATTGGGTCCCTGGATGAGATGTCGAACGTTTCTTTCTCGGGAAACACGTACCACTGTCGTGCCGGCGAGTACGGCTATATCATCAAGAATGAGGTAATGAAGATGTTTCCATTGGAAATAAATGTAACGTCGGGGCAACCTCAAAGCAGTAAATAATGTGCCGACCTTTGTCTGTATTACCCGGTAGCAGGCAGAATATAACATGACGTCCGTAAATGTTTTTTAGGCAAGACCATTATCCAGAATTGGCTCTATCTTTATGAGCAGAAATAATAATGTCTCGCTTTAGAGTGGTCGGGACCCGTGTCCACATTTCCCGCAGTTTCCCCACGAACAAACGCGAGGTATGTGTTGAAGGTGCGTATAGTGTTTACTTGATGACGTTCCTCGAAAATGCCTTGAATAGGTATATTAAGCATCCTCTTCAGGGTGCTGTCGTGCGGCTTCTGATGTTTCTTCACCTACCAGCTTTTCCCATTTGGTACACCTGTTGCTCGATTTAAACCATGTTGGTTTCTTCAGTTCTAGCTTCGACGAGGTCTGTTCTCGATGTTCAGCTGGTCGCGATGGCGGCAGCAACAGCTTGGTGGTTCGGATTGACGGGAAACCTGTCTGCGACACGCCACCCCAGGGCGCGGTGGCCCCCTCAAGCGGCACAGCTATCACCACTCTGACACTCGAGAAAGGCTACTACCGTACCTCAAACCAGAGTCACGACGTCCTGAACTGCTACAATGAGAATGCTTGTCAAGGTGGCAGCGACGCCGACGAATACTGCACACCAGGCTACACGGGGCCTGGTGAGATAACACATGTATTTGGAGTTTTTTTTGTCAGGCTGTGCCAAGAGGAAGCCGTGTGACTCCAATGCAGTAGGTTTACCCGTACAAATGAGGATATCGTAAATGGACATGGCTTCTCGTCAAAGCTGTTGCTTCTTTTTTTTGGCCTGCAATCGCATGACCCTCAACACTACGTAGTGTCAACTTCAAGTCTGAAGTGGTGTCACGTGTCTGAACTGAGCCACGTGAACTTCGTTAACTGATTCACATGTCAATACGTTCGGACACTGTCGCTACTTTACTTCTCCTGTCCCCAACTTGGCGAGCAGACTGTGCGGTTTGCATTGAAGGATTTGCGCCAGGTATTGCCTACAGTTGTCGTAAATGCTCTGGGGGCACCAAGCGATGAGCCTTAGGGCTTACCGTCGCGTTCATGGTGGCTGTGATGCTGATGGCCGCATTTGTGATGTTCTATCTGGGGAGGTTTGTACGCGGTGAGGCGGACGAGAACACGAAGATTGTCCAAAGGTCGTGGATACAGAAGTGCTGGTCTTCCGGAGAGTCTCTGGCGGAAAAAACTTCCACTAACGGCGATCAAAATTGTCGTGACAGTCTGGCAGATAATTGCTCAGGTATGACGGTCTTGGTATACACGCTGAATAGCTGCAGTAGCGCACGATTAATCAAAAGTTGGTCTAAACGAGAACGATATATTTGCCAAACATGTTTGACGTTAGCGCGTAGAGGAGCAACAGAGTTTGTTGAAATTAGACAACTAGATGTTTCAATTCGGAGCCAGAATTAAGCTCACTGTATGCCGCCATGCTGGGATGAACGTTGATTCTGACCTTGTATGACTTTTTACTCCAGCAGGTCCACGCCAACAACGAATGTAACTTGTGTACACAATCTCAAAATGCAATACGATCCCATAAGGACGTCGATGTGTAACAAAAACCACGCACAATACCAAATACACGGTGCAGCTTCTCAGTGTCTCAATGGGCCTTCCTTGGTTGTCGCACGCACTATTGTTCAAACCCATTCACATGGCGAAGATAAATGGGTCACCGCCGCTGTCGCAAACTGACTAGTCCAGTACATGTGTAGACCCAATTTTGCTGCCGCGTACGCTTTGATTTAATAAATAGCACATCAGCGCATACTCATGACGCATGCAAGCAACGAGGCACATATGAGGAGCAACGTCTCCACGAGTTCCCGACAAATGTGGTGAAGGTTTTGCAACAACGAACCATTTGTTAACAGTCGGTGTTGACCAAGGTCTGGGCGCCAGTCAGTGCGAGCATCCACATCTAAACAGAAGGACAGGGCGTTCCGTGACCTCTGATTTCTCCGCTGGCTGTTACTACTACGTTTTATTCGGCATGGTTATTATTTCCGCTTGACGCCGCGGGTGCCCGGTTCAAGTGACCGATTTGAATTCCTTTGTTATAATCTATCTTCTGTCAACTTCCCTCGTTCTGCCCCTTGCATTATCGTCGCCACTTCCGTTATCTTCGCCCCAGTTTGACGCAATTGCAGGAGACGTCTACCCAAAGCTTTACGCAAACTTCATCTCCAAGATAAATCTGATTAACTTGGACTTGGACTTCGTCTTCTCATACTCGTGCTTGGTCTCCAACAACTTTTACGACCATCTTCTGTTTGCTACGAGTGTACCTCTTGTCGTGCTTGTCTTCCTAGCGGGAAGCTGTTTCATCGGAACGAAGAGAAACCGTGGGTCCGAAATCGCAATGCGCGAAGTAACGCACAAGCACCAAGCTGCCGTACTGTATGTTTTATTCTTTGTTTACTCTCCGGTATCGAACATAATTTTTCAAACGTTCGGGTGCGACGAGCTAGATATTGGACAGACCTACCTTCGGGCAGATTACAGCCTTTCTTGCTTGACATTTCAGCACGGTTGGTACGAGGTCTATGCGCTCATTATGATAGTCGTTTACCCTGTTGGCATAGCTGCTCTTTTTGCGGGGTTGTTATTTTCTAACCGACGTGACCTTGTCAAGTCAGACCGAGAGACAGTGGTGCACTTGAAGCCGCTTCACGGTCTATGGGCCGCATACAAGCCGTCTCGATACTATTATGAGATTGTAGAGTGCGCCCGTCGTATCGTGTTGACTGCCGTTGCGGCGTTTGTTACTTCAAACAGCATAGCAAATGTATCCATCGCTCTTTTGTGCGCGGTGGTATTCGTTTTCGTATCAGAAGTGTTGTCTCCTTTCAATAGGGGAGTGGACATGGGTCTTTATCGTTGGGGCAACGGTATTGTTGTGGCCAGCATGTACGTAGCCTTTCTCATGAAGTGTAACGTCGCCAAAGAACAGAGCCCTTATCTATTGACCTTTTCTGGTGTGCTGATCGCCGCCAACCTATTCATGGCTGTCGCGGTGGTGGCCCAGGCGGTGCTTTTGGTGAGAGAGTTTAGCAGGGCGAAGGAACTTGCCAGGCCAGTGGACGTACCCGTCCGCCGTGCCCGTTCGGCGCCTGTGATAGCATGCAATTCAGGGAACGGACAGGCGATAGGCGAGGGTGCGGACATTGAAACCGAATCTATACTGTCGGAGGTCTAAATATGACGTTGCGATCTATCAAGAAGATGGTACCACTTCGGACGCTCTGCTTGTTGAAAAATATACATATTTACACTCCAATAGGTGTAAGCCTAACTTGCTGAGGCCACATCGTCATCCAAAGTGGCCGAATGCCCATTAGTAAAAAATCGGCGTGTCCCTCCAGAGTGCGGGCAGTTAAGACGGAGAAACGTTGTACTACATCATCCACTACCCTCGACGTCCAGATTGGTTCATACAGCATTGGAGTTGCTGTATGTGTTCAGTAAAATATATGGTACTTCGGAGCCATCAGCGATGACAAATAGAGTGGTATGGGCATGCGCCGCTTATGTATGAATTTATCAGGGTCCCGGTGGTGAGTCGTAAAACCTGACGACCGACTGCGTGTGCGCAGACGACTGAAACCGAGAACGTTGAATACCAAGATAGTATAGCTGTATATGTACGGGTGCGGTTTGTGAATACTGAAACGTTCCCACTTTAAGACGTCATTGCAGGTGCGCCAAACTATACCGTGGTGGTGGCTTGGTCGGTAGAAACGGAAGGGCGACACTCGCTCGCTGTACTACGTCGACGTGCATGTCGCGACGAACAGCTGAGTCATCCCACGGTAGGGGTGGCACTTTTTTGGGTCAAACGTCCCTGACCGGTTCAGCACCTGATGTGAGAAACTACCGGCTGGTATAATCATTTCATGAGTGTATTTGTTTAAGGACTAGCGGATAGACATGTTGATCGGGTTGCGCGGACGGAAATCGAGAGAGTCATCGTTCGGGTGAGATATTGAGCTCCTCATGTAAGGATCTCAGGGACTTATTGCTGCACCCCTAACGTCGAATGAATCTACTAGAGTAATGAGGCGCCGAAGCGCAACCGGAAGAGACTGTACACAAATATATGATAGGTACGGGAGAACTTCGCCTTCCGAGGAAGATTGTGATTGGGGTGATAGCTCCGGATAAGGCGTTCTTCGGAAGATACATAAACGGTAGGATTGCGTGCCATCTGAAATGTCAGAATGTGTTGAACAGTTTATTTCGACCAGCACCAGGAGGAAGAAAAAACAACCGGAGTTAGGTTTCAGTTGGTCACAGCAGTGACGGGGACTATCCACTGGGAATGGCGTGGTTGCCAAGACGCGCGTAAGGGTTAGGTCCAACAGGCGGACACATAACAGTTGAAAACGCACCACGAACCACGGAGACTGACACTCAAGGGGAGTAGAATAAAAAGGGGTTACCGGTAGTGGACGTGTCCCCAGGAGACTCCTTTACTAATATGTATGTCGAGATTGTGACGTTTTGCGGTCATAGTGTAGGGGCCTCCGGACTTCCTCGCCGTGATATATGGCTCCGTCGCTACCCTTATCTATCAGATGTTAGCGTTTACATTAGCTTGTGTTTGGGTCGTGTGCCAATTCATTGACCTGGGTTTATATGCCACACACCCCCCCCCGCGTGCTGGCTTGTTCTCGCACCATTGATGTTGAGGGTTGGTGGCGCACCACTGCATTTAAGGGTTTTCAGTTGAAGAGCTGTGTACGTTTCTAAAGCTGATTGGGCGAAGAAGCAAAGTGCTACCTGATGAACAATGCCCTAGCCTACGTATACGGCGGTTTTGTTGGATTTCTTTAGTTTCCAGGATCTTTGGTAAAGGAGCACCGTCGTTCGGAAACAATTGCCACATGGCATTGTAGAGTGCGCCCTGAATAACCCTGACCCATAGTATGTACCTTGCATTTTTTGCCGTAGTTCCTACTTACGTCTTCTCTGCGTGGTATATAGATATTTTAGTTAAATTTGTTTGTGAGCGGTTCGAGGCATATACCTGATATGTACGTACGCTGATGGTCATGTCCATTTCTTTTTAAAATTATTATTTTGGTTCTCTTCAGTTTTGTGTACTAGTTGATAATGTATTCCTGAGTTTTGATTTTTCGATAGACACAATAAAGCCTGTTCCGTGCGGCCACGGACTACATTACAGCTATTATTTGAGGAAATACAAATGAATATATACGACATGGGTACGGATACGTGCGGGGGAGCATGCGGAGACCACATGCATGTTTATCTGAGATGCAGTAAACGCCCGGCACGGACGCGACGTCGGCCGAGCGAGGACCTATATCGTGTATGTTCTTGTCTGGCGCCGCGACAGTGAGGATATGACGTGATCACGAGAGTTCCAATGTGCGTCTAAGATCTGGGTCACAAGGCCTGCATCATGTTGAAATAATTTGTTTCTCTCGTTTCGCCGATATTGATGATCGCATAGGTATCCGTTATGTGTCGCATGGCAGCCTAAAGTGACACCGCTATATTCTGACGACAGATGCAACCCCGGCGCAGAGGTTGTGTTTATTTTAAAAGGTGTAATTGTCACGGACGCTCGTACTACGATGCAAGCAGACGAGGTCGGGATGAGACTTCGTACGTTCGCGACTTATTTGGTGAAGATAAAAACAGTAAGCCTAATATATAAAGAGAATGATACACCCTATGCCAGAGAGAACCCAACGGCATGTACCGGGGGGGGGGTGTACTCATTTCTTGCATAGCCTCAGCCAGAAGACCATAGACCCTCGCATCCCTACAATCCCGGGACGGAGCATGTCGGGTTTTGACCGACCAGACAGACATCGCGTGCACCAAGCGCGAAACGCCGTGAAGTGTTCGGCGAGTCGCATGAAGGGTGAGCTGCATCCTACTAAGAATCCCCTCTTAAGGGGGGGGGAGATGCCTGTTACCGCGCGTTGACCAGACTCTCATAACGGTAGACGAGTTGAGCCGGAGAGTAAACACAACGAACAAAAGCAGATACAAAAACGGACGTTGGAGTAAAATTATACGGTGTATCATTTTTCGTTTGTTTCCGGAAATGCTCAAAATAGGGTTGAGGTTTTTGCCTTTATTTGAGCATTGAGGTTATTCCTCTGAAATAAATGGAATTACTAGGCTTGGCACATATATTTGTTCTGGCGTATACATGCACGAGTAATACTTTTATTGTTTTGGAATTCGCTTGAGGGGAATATTATGTATTTGTTTTGTTTCAATGAGGAATATGTCTTCGTTGATGATTGGATAGATTGTACAGAAGATGGTTTGAAAGTACGACATTACAAACCAGCCTTTGTGTAATACACGTTGGTTTTATAGGTTGGGTGTGAATTATTAAACTGACCTTTTTCGGGTAACAACAGTACTGGATTACACACACGTATTGAGACGGTATTCCACTGCCAAAAGGGAACCATTAGGTGATTGTTTGAATTGTTCGTAAATATTGGCGATATGTCATTGTATTGTATAAGAAGGCGACAAAAAAACAAAAAGGATCTGGATTACTCTGGGATAGCATACATATTGTCCAGATGCTTGCAACTAGGAGGGGGAATATTCAATAACTGCACTGCTCAAGCCAGTGGCTGATTGGTGTATCGATTCAATGTCTACGGAGACGAATCAATACAACTTGAGATATTTGAATTTGAAAAGTTTTTTGTTTGCTGGAGTTCCTGGCTAGCTATTAGTTGGTCGGCGAAATTAGCTAATAAACGTGCTTTAGTCGACAGTTGGCGTGGCCGAACTATATTTCGCCGGGCGATACGTACCCGGTACCAAACACAATCTCTCACCGACGGCCAAGCCTACGGTAGCGGAGTCCCATTTTTTACCACTATCTACAATAGCTGAGGGTCTCTTTCACGAGTGACCTCCCTGTTCTTGTGCAAGTTTAAGATTTTGAACGGAATTTTCTATCGATGTGAAACCAGCATGGAACGGTTACCTTCGCTGCGCCAAAACGTGGCTTAACATGTTTGTTTAGTCAGGTACAGAGTCACTCCGGCGAGTGGCTCCAACCAGATCATGAAAAAGGAGGTACTCCCCCTGCCGTAGGCATGGTCCAAGAAGAAAACTCCGAGATATTACGGTGCACTGCCGTACCTAACTAAAACATATCTATCCAGCCAATGACCAGCTGGCGAAGTTTAGCCAGCCAGCTCACAGCCCTGGGGAATGCTAATGTAAACGTTTTTCACGGTGTTACTCCTTCTAGAGCAACAGTATGTGGAGAGAGACGATTTCTGCCAGTTCTCCGAATATTGACATCTGATTGAGCTCTCAGCGACACCACCACACCATGATCACGGAAGCAACTCCTCCGAAAGACGGAGGGAGAGCCTGGTAAATAAATTCTTGATATGTTGTATATAGGAAGTGCGATATTATGCTGGATTCCAGTTGTCTGAACGTGGTGCGTTTACAAGGGTAAGGGTGTCAAGCAATGTCGCTAGGACTGAAGATGCTGGTACCGTATTGTCTTTTGGCTTGTGAGTTTGGCATTGTTGCTACCTGATCAGCTGTTGGTAAACAACTTATCTATGCTCACTACCGTTTGTTGTTCGTACATTAAAAAGTCAATCGCTTTTTAGTTATTGGATCTGTCGCAGCAGGTTTTGAAACCAAGTGCATGTAGGCCAGGTGTTAGCTCATAGAAACACAGTGCAGATGAGAAGACAGTATACTACTGTACATTGGGTACATGTCATATTTCCGCGAGGCATTGGCCCCCTCCCGCTTAGTATGGGGCCCCTGCCGGACTTGTTGTGTGGTGGTTTGGTCCAATTTGCCAACACTATTCGGGGCTAGGGTGGGTGTTGTGGTTGATTACGTTAATGGCGATGGACCTGCGATTAGCCTCGGCCGGATCCCTCTAATCGTAGTACAACTCGTCCATATTCATAAAAAAAAACGTCATGAATTCTCTATTTTTCATATCTATCGAGTTTTGGGTTGTGTGGGATAGCGGTTGGTGGCAACACGTAAGTTCTAAGATACTGCTCAATCAAGTAGGTGGAGCTCACAGCCTATACATGCATACCGCCCGTGCACGTACTCTGCTAGCACTGGCATCGCACACTCCGCATTTACCCAACCCAAGGTATTAGTATTGGTGCCTAGGTTGAAAAGCCTGGCATCGAAATTTGTGGTTAGTGTTTGAGTCTATTTACCAAAGACGTACGGTTTTGAGTATTTTCTTCTACTATTGGTGATGATAGCCCAGGGTGCATGCTTCTTGAATATGAAATTGTTGCAATGGACTTGGGTTGATTAATGTTGTATCATAGCGTTTAGCAATGTGTATGCTTTTTGTTCTTGTAGTGGCCTTTGAATCATGCTATCACTGGGATGATATATTTCTCTGTGCACCTACAGGAGTAGTGGCCTGTTAAGTGTTCGTATGTAACGTTTCGGAGGAACACGTACAAGTAACGCACTGGTTTCCTCAACGTGCGTATCAAGTGCCGTAAGTTGCCGGCGTCAGGACTTTCGGGATATCGTAACTGCACGATAAAAGGTGTCTACTCTTTGTTTCCTACCTCCATGATCGTTCTTTGAGGAATCTATCATAGCCCACCCGATTATATCAGCTCTGGATGGAATGAACCCATCACGTCCCGCTCGATGATGTCGGCTCTGCACGGACTGCGAAAGTGAAATTGAAACATGCCGTATTCGTACATCGCACTTATCCACGATGTGAGGGCGTGCATAAAATTGGTATTCGACATTCTGTAGGTGGTTAATGGCAAGAATTGAAGGATATAAAGTGGTTTGTGGCAGTTCACGCATGCCTACGTTTCAAAATGGGCAAGACGGAAGCACTGCAAACAGGCCGGAAGGAACGGACATATCATTGAGTGATTAGAAATCCGGAAAATGTTTAGTTTGTGTTCGGGGCCTGATCCAGGGCATCCGATTTTAGCTACGCCAATACTAAAGTTATGAAGACATTCGAATCTCGCGCACTACAGGGCCTGTGGCGTCGTATCTAGTCGTCAAACCAAGGTTAGATATTTCGGTCATGGGAAATCTAAATACAACCGTCAACGTGTTCCTTCGATATTTCCTTGATCTGCGAAGCGATTGTTTCGTTCAGGTTTTTGGCATGTGTTGTTCTGAGCTGGTATGTGTGCGGTTTCAGGTGAAGCACCCATAAATGACGCCATCACCAACTTCGAGCGGACTGGACAGCTTTCATTTTAAGCGTTACGTGGTTCTAAAGCAACTTTTGCTACTGCCGTGAAACGCCATATTCTTTTGAGAAACGTCGAACAAGAGAGCCTGCACTCGCGTCGTCTATTTACCCAAAGTTGGCGTGAACTCCATAAACTGCACGTTTTATATCGCGCCATCAATCACAACAACAGGCCGATTTCGTTCCTAATATAAAGTTGAGTATAAGGGGAAATATGATGTGTTGTTTTCTATACATGATTTCGGCGAAGACCTTAACAACCATCTCAGCACCGCTCCAGCATTGGACGTAAGATTGACACTGTTCCATGGTTGCGTCTCGCACCTGCTGTGGCAGAATGGCTTGACCATAAACCGACTTCGTTTAAAAACATGTAATCGACGAGGCGGGGAGAGAACAAAGGAAAATCTGAGTTTGTGATGTTCATCGCGTGACACAGAGACCGGAAATACATAAGTCGGAGGTACTGCTCCAGCGGACAAGATGTGGTCGCGTTCATGAACGTTCTCTAGAGACACCATTGACGGTTGACGACCGGTACTGTTATGACAGGGGAGAAACCCTGTACCGAGGAAACGTAAACTGAACATGTCACGGCATAGACCAACTTGATGAACGTATTGCTTAGGTTGAGGTTCAGTTTTATATAGGCCCGTTCACCCATGAACTAGGGTAGTAATCCCTTTAACCAGTTAGGGGACCATTTTAAAGATAGACGACAAATATTACGGTACGCATGCAGATAGTGATGTTGAGGATCTTCAAGTAAGGACCCCTGCATATAACCGAAAACCTTAATTTGATACATGGTATAATAAGGTGAAATCTCATGTATAAGTTCTTGCTTTATAATGGGAGTAAAAACATGATGCCGACAAGACAAGGGGTGCGCTAACGACAAAGCGCATTTTCACATGTGCGGTGGCTCGTCGGCACGCTGCAGCGAATCGTTTCTACTTATAAACTTGCACGAGCCGATGACTATGCTATCGCCATCGAAAACAAAACCGTATGGGCTTCCAGGCTGTGCTCAAGTTGTCGGGTAGGACGTTTCTCTGTTCTGAGGGCTTGAACAGCCGCATGACTTTACAGGTGAACGAATAACAGGGATTGCTCGCATTTTTCAATAGAGCTTCGTTTCACATATATACGTGGCTGATAAGGACGAGTGAATGAACCGTATCGAACATCTCATAACATCTAACTCATAAAGTGCTACGTACCGAAGCTCGTGGGCTTTGAGACAATCATTGTTAATTGAGCAGATTGCAAGACAACTGTGCAACTGTTTATGCCAGCGGAAAAACAATACCGCAGCGAAGACATTATTCAACAGCAGTTTTAAACGTGGAAAAATCAACCATTTCGGCCTCCAATAGATTCATGGGGAAGTTACAGAAATTCCAG
The DNA here is from genome assembly GCA_037833945.1 of Alaria marginata. Classification (NCBI taxonomy): domain Eukaryota; class Phaeophyceae; order Laminariales; family Alariaceae; genus Alaria; species Alaria marginata. Next base: position 6,287 of record JBBMKB010007786.1, on the reverse strand, counting down.
CACCTGTGTATCATGTAACCCATGGATCAGTGGTCAGATATTTCCAAAGAAATTCCGGTTTTGTAAGTAAGCAGGCAGCGTTGGCCAGTACACGCCTCGTTGGACGGGTGGAGTGCAAATTCGCCGTCGAGCATCAAACCTTGATACGCTCTGCTCGGTGGACGCAACATAACTCCCCAAAGTGGAAAGGTGCTCCCCTCCGACCCCCACGACCGTCTTTGTCAAGCAAGGAAAACCCGGGAACAATTGGGAAGGCTCCACACGTTCGCGGGTGTACAAGCTTTGTACGTCGCATGAATCTATATTCAGACATACTCCCATTTGGCTTGCGGTGAAAGTTCCGATGTCGTTTATACAACTAGATGAACCCTCCACCAAACATATTCATCAGTTAACGTTGTCACTCTCAGAACACACTGGTTGTTGTCCAGAGAGCATTCCTCTTTGTTCAAGGCTACTAGTCGAGAGCGAATCAAGTTGAGTTTCATGCAAAGGGCATCCATGTATATTTTACAGCGCAAACATTTAGCCTCGAGGCGGCGCGTAAAAAGGGTATAAAATGGACACCAAGCAGCCATATTTACCAGACATTGTACCTTTTACAGAAACGTGAACCAACGCCAACCCCAGGTTGCAGTGTCGACGAGGCGTATTGCTACGGTAGAAGTAAGCGTTATCCCCAATCTTCCTGTGAAGTCGTTGGTGGCTATTTTGTTGGGTTCTGCAAGCACAACCAGACAACCAGAATACTTACATAAGATAAGGTCATGCAGGCTCCGACATTCGAAGCAATGCCGAGGCCTATTCAAAACGTCCTTCAGGCCAGTTTCGCAACAATGTAACTGTGTGTGTCGTACATTGTCCAGGGAGACCCGGCCTTCAGAACCCGCCGTGTCACATTGTTGGTAAGACGTTTCCCTGAAGTTGGCACTCGGCTCGTAAACCCGTGTTAGTATCAAATACGCGATAACGGTAATAATGCCGTGGTCAAATTCAGAGAAAATACCACGCCGGTTCAGCCGAGCGCCCCCCAATGAGGAGCAGTGGCAGCAGTCATTGATACATTATTCGGCAAGTGTACACAGTTTGCGAATATCTTACCCGAGAAACCCTGCATCCATCAGGATGAATGTAACGATTCGGCTTCCCAAGAACGTATTCGCCCTATAAAAAATGCCAATCGGTTCAAGTACCACCGTAAGGTCTGGAAAACGGCATATATGTCCCTCCAGCTACCTTGGTGGTGGCAAACGCAACTAAGGGAAAGGCGTTGACTACTGATAACACTTATTTGCATCATGAAACATTGACCAAACAGATAACATGCGTACGGGAAACGGAGTACCACGCGAACACAAAGCGCGTGTGTGCCAATTAAAGCTATGGTGATACATATAAATATATGTCTACGATATCCAACATCATCTTTACATCGACTCTTTTTTTTCTGCACAAATACAGACACGAGCTCGAGTTGGCCAACTAGCAGATCTACTGGGGAGGGTATCAACACCGGCCGCGCAGAGGATCTCTCCACCCGACTTATTGTCCAAGTCAAACCAGACATCAAGCCATCTTTTGCTACAGCAAGCCCCTCTCGCGTACGCTACCGAGTGCTCGTTCATCTAAATTGGCGCATGGATGCACCTCTGTAAGGCTTTAAATCGCTCGGCACAGTCGTCACTCGAGCGTCCGGAGCAAACCTTCTCGGCGCTGAAATATGTTGAACTATTTATTCGACGTGGCGATCGCCCGGCGACCGTCCACCATTCTAGGCTTTCCCTGCCCTCGACAAAACGGACCCTGTGAGGTGACAGCCTAGGTCCGGACAACGCCTCAGGCGTGTGGCCCCACGGATATAATCTGATATTTGCCTACCGCGCAAAGTGGCCAACCGGCTCACGATGAGCCGTTCACAAAGACACACTGATCTCCCTTTGGTGGCTGGAAGGTCGTTCGTAGGGACGCAACGGCCGAGGCGTTCAGTTGAGCACCTTGGTGTTGGCACTGGCAGAGATTATCAGGGCAGCAGCAACCGATGAATATGCGACACAACCCGTCATAGACGACAATAAAATATATTTTGAGGATACGTACGCTTAAAACAGATTGGCTAAACTATTTGGACGTACTTGCCAAAACCTTTATTGTCGCTGGCGGGGTGTGGTTGGCGGACGTTCTGCGGCCGGTGTAGTTGTCTCGGTTTAACGTTACACTTGGAATATTCTACATGACGAGAATAAGTGGTTTACTGGTCTGAGTAGATTCAACGTATCTGAGAGGGCACTACATGGCGACGGATCGGCCTCCCTCTCGGTTTTAGGATATATCTTTCTGACGCATATGGTCGAAGGCTGACGTGCCGCGACTGGCGTAGGTGAGGGTTAGGGTTAGGTATGCAGTGTACCCCACGATACGCCGCGATGGAGGCCGTGTCACTCAACGACACTCATTTCAGAACCACCAGACAGGGTTCCCGCAGACCTGGATAACATAAACATGCGTCGTGCTGTGGCTCGTGGTCGAGGTGGTTTCAGCGCTCGACCCGCGTAAGGAAGCGACTGCTATCATTCTCGAAGAGCGTTAGGTGGAAACAGAGGACCTGCCAGAAGAGCAACATCCGGTCAAGGCACAATAAATCAGGGAGCATCCAAAGACCGTGGCATGAAAGTTTGATGAAAGACGAATGAGGGGGCAGGGGGAGCTGCATTTCATTCCTAGGCCCCATATATGAAGAGCTGTACAGTTTGCCGGAATACTGAATATGCCCAAAATTAACGTAGCTCCCCATGCGCAATCACCCGGACTAGAATGAAAAAAACCTAACATTGAAACACACGTCTATTGTGGTTGGTTGATGATTTGAGGAGACCCGTCAACCATAAACTGGCTTTAGCTCAAAAGGGGCACCCTTACAACAGCGACGCTCGAAAACAAAACAACAACTTGTTTTGTTTCGAACAAACAAAGGAGCGATGATCGTCGCTTGTATACATGACGCCAGCATGAGGAACCCACGCTCCAACGTCGACCTCGGCATAACAATGGTAAATGCACACACAACATCCCATACCGGCATGGTCCTCGTCGGCACCGTGCGTTGCCTACGTCATTCCTGCGACAAGGTGCCCGCCATTTATGAAGAGTGCTGAAAACCGGTATATACTGCAAGCAGCATCACGACGGCCTCGTAAAACTTACATCAAAGCTTCCATCAGAAGGTGCGTACTGAAAAAAGCCGCACTTTCACTTCGAAGGTACCCAGATAGCGAAATACCTTTACAAGCATGCTGATCACGGCGTGGTGAATGTCAACCACAACATTGTTTGCTTACACGACTCATGCGCGAATCATATTTATTTCGATGTCCTGGGCAACAAGACCGCTAGGAACTGCAGGCAGCACACGGAAGATAAAATGGTAAATTTGAACCCTAACCATTTTCACGTGGCTTTTAATTTAAACGACAAAGCCATGGTGTTATGGACGGTAAGCCACTGCCGTACTGCAAGGTATGCTGGAAACGGCACGCTGGAAGTGCACACTGTGTGTTGCTGGCATGCGTCGTACGTGAGAGAGGCGTACACTAATGTCGTGAAAGGTACTGCGCCGGTGTACCGCAAGAAACATTCAAAGGAAAGAACCGCGGTCGCCAGTTCCGAACGTTGTGGAATCGTCTGCCGAGGCAAAGGCCCACGAGGGGATGTATCGATCAATGTTTCGGCAACCACGGGACACCAAATCAAAGAGAATGACGTTTTGAACGGTGCCGTGATGAGCCAGATTCACCGGGTGGGGTGTTGGATTGTCCGAACCGCTCGAAGCCGGGAGTCGACAGGGATCATCATCCGCACGGTGTCTATCTCGGCGAGTAGACTTCAAGCCGACTGGGTCTTGACGAAGACGTGTTGCGGTTAACTCAATCCACCGGTTGATGTTTGACATAGATTATGGCCGCAGCTGTAATAATTTTGTGATCATGTGGTGTGGTCCTCAGGCACCTGGATTAATTGTAGTGTGGACTCTCGGACACGAAAAAATTATGTTTTGCCCAGACAAAGGCCAGCAGGCCAGAGAGTAAAATATATGAATGGACGCCCAGTCATGAAGGCCCCGAGCATCAGCAGACTCAACGTGAGAGAATGGCACCAGCATTGGCCGGGCCAGCCATGGGCGTAAGTTCGCTGAAGGGCCTTAGTCTACGACCACATGAAGCTCTGCCTTTAGTCCTGTTGCTTGCGATTGTTTGAATCGCACTCCAGCAAGATGCAATATACCACAGAAAATTTGAAGTTTTGTAATCGAGATAATCAGCCTCAAGTTTGATCGACTTAACATCTTAGAGTACTGCTGTAGTATAAATCAACTGGCTACGCCGCCTGTCTGGGCGGTAGTGAGGCCTTTTGTAGTAGCCCGGTAACAATGCTTACAGTTGATGCCCGGCCGAAAAACGTTTCGACGACGCATACGTACATACCTTGTTTAAGGTTCCCTTGAGGGGAGTGATTGGGGAAGAGGCGCAAGAACGAAATGATAAGCACATACATGAGATGATATATATCATGCTGTTGTAAAAGAGAGTAGCTTCTCGAGTATATTTATAATATCTAGTATGTGACAGGGAGATATTGAGTGTGCTTGGTTAACAGAGACAGTAGTAATGCACTCCTGCCAAATCGACTGGTTATAGGAATTGCACTGTTCATGTTGTCTGTAGTAGCTGCACAGAGTGTGTTATCTAGGACCAACGACTCAGATGGGCATGACACGAAGATACGAAATAAAAAAATACGCTACTTATATCGCACCACCAACAATATCTCTAAACGGAGCAGTGTGTATAGTGCGTGGCAATATTGTGTACGTGGTGCTTTGCTAATGCCGACGACAACCAATCAAAAATAGGTATCGTATAATCAAACAGCCGTTGCATTTACGGAGACAATGGTAGTCTCCTACTCGGAAAAAACAAACCAGCAAACACACCTATTATACAGAGTGCTGTACAGAGTACCTGTACGTGGTGTCGTCCGTACATCCACACACCAACAGTACTCGTATATATCAAAATAAAGCCCCTACGCCGAGCCGCTGTCTGTCACGTTCGGACGGGATGCATGCCGCCGATTCCGGGACTGTGCACTCCGTGGATTGCCTGACGCGGGGTGACGTCTGGGCTTATGCTGATTGCGTTGAACGGTTGGAATACGTCTGGTGGCAGAATGCCGGCAGGGTAGAGGTACGTTTCAAAGGCCGTAAGCATGACCATATACAGATCGGAAAGATACGCGAACGGACACGGAACGAGGTTCGCGGTTCGATATCTTCTGTTGTGGTTGATGACGGTGCCTTTGCCCTTTTTTCAGAGTGGACGCCATGCTTCGCTAGCCTTCCTGACCACCCCCCTCCGCTCCTCGTATCGCCTCCCGCTCGTCGTATCGCTAGGGCAAGTCCGTAAGAGTAGCGAGATACGGTCGTACTCTGCAAGCTATGAAGAAATCAGTTGTGAAGTCCACCCGAAACCCCGATGCGTCTGCCCTGCACTCGTTATCCGCGGGGCGACTACGCTCGCTGCGGGAGGAGACGCATCGGAAATAATAATCCAGAGAGAAGAATGGTGGGGGTCCGACGCTTGCAAGGCGTATATGCGGACTTAATATAGAGTGTTCGAGAGGGGTGCCCCTTGAGCAAGCAGTGGCAAGCGACGGGAAGGAGAGACAGCTGGGTAAATGAACACTCTGGGGTAGCAAGTAATAACTAGCCTACGACATCAGTAGTCTGAGATGACCACGGAGTTGGTGAGTCATAGGTACAGTACCACCCCCAGGCTTGGTAATCCGGTAGGCTTGGTAATCAGATACGACCGTAGGCGGTAACAGTTGGGAATCTGGCTGGTATCATAGTAGGGAGAGAAAGGCAAAAGTGTGGGCGAGATACGAAGGAGATCGCAGGCGGCTGCGACGGGTGTATCGGGCCAAGGTAAGACAATCTTTCTCTCACGACAATGCAACTCGGAAGATATTTAATGAAGAGTAGATTCTCCAATCGAGGAAGTAACGGTCTCCGCTAATGAAGTCACCACCAAATCACGGTTTATTGTAGAGAAAACGGGGGATGTGTATGTATGGGGTCTGTTGTATTTGGGGCCATACCGGGGCAAAATCGGTGCCTTCCCTCCCTCGGTGATGTGAGCAGGCCTCACAAATGGGTAGAGTCATCCCACGGTAGGGGTGCAGCAATAAGTCCCTGAGCTCCTAACATTAGGAACTCAATATCTCACCAGAAA
>JBBMKB010007675.1:0-17564 GCA_037833945.1 Alaria marginata | reverse complement strand
CCGACGTGCTCCGTCCCGGCATTGTAGGGATGCGAGTGTCTATGGTCTTATGACTACGGGTATGCAAGAAATGAGTACACCCCCCCCCCTACCGTGGTGGTGGTCGTTTATTTCGTCTTGCGGCCGAATCCCCCCCACACCTTTGCTGCGACGTGTAGGCAATACCACCTCCGGTGTTGCTTGGCGCGGCGATGGACATTGCCTGGGGGCTTCCAAGCTACTACAGTCTCACTTGCTGCGTGGTATCCCTGCTTCCCGTGTTACGGCTGTTCTCTGTGGCACCCGGAGCTGCGTGCGTTTGCTGAAGTTTCCTCTGTTAATGCCGGGTCGATCTCTAGCAACGACCCCGTTCCCCCCGGCCAAAGACGGGTTCTACGATAGAGGTAGCACTTTTTGGCTTTTCTGCTTCTGAATGACGGGGATCCTTAACCCAAAATCGTCGGACACTCCTTATTTTTTCAGTCCGATTTTTTTGTATACCTAGGCCACATACATGGGTTTGATGATCGGGTTTCACTTCCAGTCTACTCAGAAATCAGTCGGTAGGTAAGGTTCAGGGCGCCTTAAGGCGAGGATCTCCAGAAAAAAACGGGCATTGTAACACCTCTATCATCGTGTAGCATGTGTCCAAACCGCGAAACAAAGGCAGCGTGACACCTTCTTCACGTGCGGTCTGAACGCCAAGAGCCCACACATCAGACACGTCAGACATCTCTATTCATGGTATGTATGTGCCTTTCCGGGTACTACTGTAGATTAGATCCCTCTCGTCTGTATACGATCTACATGGTCTAGATCGTGTTTACCGGGTGGGAGTCGTATGATCTGTACGACCTAGCACACGCTTCCTCCCGGGCTTGATCTGTATATACCATAATACACATAGTATGCATAAATTATCATATCGACAGATATACCGTAGGATATATTTAATATATTTAAAGATGATCTACATCGTGATCTGCCCGACGTGTACAGGGGTCCATCTTGTCAGGGACGTGTTCTACGATAGAGGTAGCACTTTTTACCATTTTTATTTTCTGGATGACGGGGCTCCTTAACCCAAAATCGTAGGAATGTCATTCTATGTTTGCAATGTTATGCTTTTTTTGTATAGATGGGCCACGGATTCGTTCCTCGGATTGCACTTTCAGTTTGCTCAAAATATGTTTTTGGGCGCTGAGGTATAGAGCTCCTCAAGCGAGGAGCTTCAGAAAAAAAACGGTAAACCTCTATCGTAGAATGTGTCCAGGCGTTTTCCTCCAGATGGGCGTCGAGGCCCACCAGGGACATGTTCTACGAGGTAGCATTTTTTGGCGGTTTTTTTCTGGATGACGGGGCTCCTTAACCCAAAATCGTCGGAATGTCATTCTATTTTAGCAAATATGCTATTTTAAGTGGATGGGCCACGGGTTTGTTCATCGGATCGCAGTTTCAGTTTGCTCAAAATCCTTTTTTCGGTGAGGTATAGAGCTCCTCAAGTGAGGAGCTTCAGAAACCAAACGGCGAACCTCTATCGTAGAATGGGTCCAGATAGGTGCCCCTGGACGTACGTGAGGTCCAAGGACGTATGCTACTGCTGTAAGGTAAACATGCACCAATTTTCCCCCAGGCTTTATACTTGACGGTTTCTACAGTACACCAAACCCCCAAAACTGGTTTAGAGAAGAACTACAAAATGCGCTTAACCTGATGGACAACCCTCATATCGAGCCTAAAGCCCATTGCAAACTATATACTACGGGATTGGAACGGCATTGGGTAGCTTGTTTTGTCTAATTGATGTAAATTGAGAACATCTGCCAGTCAGAAACGTTGTGTCCAAAAAGCTCTCTACCTGGTATAGTAATAATACTATCGTACCAGTATATAGCACGCTTCCGATATAGAGCGTCCGGCTTGGTAACCGAAACAAGACATTTTGTGATCCAATCACGAACGCGGCGGACAGCGCACAACGGTGGCCGGCAACCACTTCCCGTTCCCTTGAGCAGCGGAAATCAAGATGGGTTGTTTAAGGTAGGCGCAGAGCATCGATGAACAGCGAGAACAAACAAAATAAAGAGGTTTGGCCCCTCCTGTGTGAACACGTACCATGAGCTCGAACAAGCTGTAAACGTCGGAAGTCAAGTAATTGTCCGGCTTCGGTCCGAGGACATCCCACTGAAGAAGGTAGGCGAACTACATGGTACCTTCAACGCCGCCTATCCCCCCCCCCCCCCAGCCTCGACCATGGGCAGTTCCCTAGCAAGCTCACACTGGGTGGGGGGTTCGGCTTCCCCCGATCCACTCGGAGGGGCACACGACGCAGGACCCCGGATGTACATGCCTTCTCGTGGGGTGTTCCGCTCGCCCCGGTATGCAGCGGACGTTTCGGAGGCCCCCCTGTGCGTTTAGTACGACGCCCTCCATGTGAGCAAGCCAACCGGAGAAAGCGAACTTTGGACGGTCTATTATATGCTCCCCATAAATCCCGCACGGCGCTTGTACTTGTGGTTGCTGAGGGGTCACGAGTGCCACGCCATTCTTCTTGAAGGTGCTCCTCTCCCCTCTCCGTTGCCCTCCACGGCAAATGTACCGTTCCGGTTGGAACGGTGGGTCTCTAGAATCAGCCTGCATGATGACGGGCGGGGAGGTGCGGACAACCACTGCACAACAAGATGTACCCCGCGACTTCAATAGAAACTCTTGCTTCTTCCCTACCCTCCCATTTCGTTTTTTTTTACTTTCAGCAACGCGGTCTCCTTTTAAAACCCTCTTCCCCTGTGTCGCAATGCAACTACAGTATGGAGTAGAACTCCCCTGTGTCGCAATGCAACTACAGTATGGAGTAGAACTCAGCTGCGGTTACCTTGTCATCTATTAATACTACTCGCTCTTCCGCCGTACCCACCCGACCTACCGAAACCACGGATCTGTTGAAGACGCGGATGTAGATCCACCTCTTGGTATTTCGCATGAACCGGTCGCCCCGGTGGTCTAGTAGTTACCCTCAAATGCTACTATTAATAGAGCTGGTTCTGGAGTTCAAATACCGCGTGGGTCTGACTTTTAAGTTGATTTGAAAAAATAAACAATAAAAGGAATCAAAGCTGAGAGCGCCTTGTAGCAGCGTGGGTAGGCGCAATTATATACGAGTCGGCGAGGGAAGAAAGTGGTGTACCCTTCTCGCGATATAAATTAAAGGCGCGTACCGTAGTGGGAGGAGGGGGGGAAGGGCCTGTTTAATGGACCCCGGATCTGAGCTGCGCCTACGAAGGGAGGGAGAAGGAGAAATAAAAAGGTGCGAAGATAACAGATAGGATGAGCAAGAATAAATGCAAGGCCGGGTTCAAGCACATGACCTGGCTTGTGAGTGTGCGCGCCCAGTCGAGCCTGGCTCGAGGGATCGCGTTTTGAGTGTAGCCTAGGGCGCAACGGTGGTGCAGATTACATAAACAGGACACGTGCACGAAGGAGGTTTTCTTCCCCAATCCGTCGCAAATTCTACGTATCACTCACCGCCCCCCTGCCGTCCCGTATGACTCCGGTGAATGACCCCCCTCTCCCCTCAGCCTCTCCCCTCGGCCGCCGTCGATCGTCGCACGGTCGTCATCGCCTCTGCCATAATATGTTCGCTGTGCTGCTGGAGTGTTATCTGCTCGGGTTCTTCGACTATTGCGTTCATCTGGCAATCCGGGAAGCAGGGGTAATCCCACGCCCTGACGCGCGGAGGGCGGCGTAGCACGGCAGCGGAGTCGACGCGTTTTACGATAGAGGTAGCACTTTTTGGCGTTTTTCATTTCTGGATGACAGGGCTCCTTAACCCAAAATCGTCGGAATATCATTCTATTTTTGCAATATTTTTTTTGTTGTATAGATGGGCCACGGGTTTGTTCATCGGATTGCACTTTCAGTTCGCTCAAAATCAGTTGTTCGGTGAGGCATAGCGCACTTGAAATGACGAGCTTCAGAAAAAACATGCTGCACCTCTGTCATAGAATGCGTAAGTCGGTGAGGGCAGCTGCCGAGATGTATCATTGAGACCGCCAAGGCCTCGTACTACACACAGCAGCATCCCGGGGCTTCCTCTTGGAGCTGACCACTCGCTGCGAGCCTTCGTGGCGCTGTCTGTAGCGGCGGTGGCGGTTCTTGTACATACGCGATCCTCGAGTTCCTCCCCTCCACCGCCCCCCGGGGGCCTCGCCGGTGACGGCCTTTGATGTAGCAACTGCTCCGGTCTAGTCGCGAACTGCGGTGACGCTTCGAACACCAGAACCGTCTCCTGTGTCGAGAGTGGCATCCCTGTCGAGGAGCGGACAGACCTTGGCAACGGCTGCCGTAGATATTGTCGGATATGGATACGGCAGGGGTGGCCTGCCTGGCAGACGGCGACGTATTTGGCGGCGGTTGCGGCGTCGTCGATGGTGGCGGTAAGGACACCGACCTCTCCGATGGAGGACGCAAGACCACGGCTGGCTATGGTAGGGAGAGTACCCATATAGCCCTCTACCGAGTTTAGACCAGTCGTGCGCGTGGCTCAGTGCCTCCCTCAACGCGGACTTCAGAGTATTTGGTTGACGCAGCGCGCCAACTAATTCCAAAGCAAAGCGGTGAATATCATCTCAATTCCAAAAAACCACAGGCTTAAGTAGGTAGCCACTTGTGGGAGTGGCTTTGAGTCGCTCCAAACGAAGACCCCAAAAGTAACTCCCCTACCGTAGCCTCGATTGTGAGTTGTGGTCGGGACTGCCTTGTGGGTGGAGGTAGCCCTGGATGCGACTGAGACACCTCCGGTCGTGCCGTTGGCGATGTGGTTGGCACCTCCTGTGGCGACTACGACTTCAGCGTCATTCCACGGTAGGGGTGAAGAAGATTGTTTTAGCTCCTAACATGAGGAGCTCAACATCTCAGACGAAACATGACTTGCGCGCAACCCGGCCAACATTTACATTCGCTACACTAGTCCTAAAACAAATATACTCCTAAAATTATCATACCAACCGTTAGTTCCTCGCTTGAGGAGCTCAACCGGTCATAAACGTTTTGCCCAAAAATTGCAACCCCTGCAGTGGAATGACTCGGTAGCTGTTGGGGCACGGGTAGCCTTCTTCCGGGAGCGGCCGGCAGACCCTCTGGTGTAAAGGTTGAGGGGTGAGTCCCGATTATAGTTGTCTGCGATAGGCGCGAGGGGCCTGACCGGCAAAGGTATGGATAGTGGAGTCATCCCACGGTAGGGGTTGCACTTTTTGGAGTCAAAAGTTCCTGACCGGTTGAGCTCCTGAAGTGAGAAACTATCGGTGGGTACGATCATTTTACGAGTGCATTTGGTTTAGCACTAGCGGATAGAAATGTTAATCGGGTTGCGCGAACGAAAATCTTGGAAGCCGTGTTTCGGGTGAGATGTTGAGCTCCTCATGTCAGGAGCTCAGGAACTTATTGCTGCACCCCTACCATCGGATGACTAAGTGGTGGGAGCGATGACGATTGCCTCGGCATCAAAGGCGTCAATCGATATTCTGCGTTCCCGGTTTGCGAAATGGCCCCGAAGAGAGTCCTCAATGGGCTGGTAACGTCGGCGATCGAAGTTCTGGCGGTGGAGACGCCGTCCCCACCAACGCCGGTGAAGGCTCCCCACAGTACTCTCTGTCGCCCCAGTGGGTGGATAAGCGTCGGAAGTGGTCCCACCCTCGTTACCGCCGATAACCCCAGCCCCCCCGGGCTCAGTTGTGTTGGAAGATACCCCCCTTGAAGAGGATTGCGGCTGGAACGGTACGGCCCCGTCTGTGGTGCCGGTGATGATATCCGCGCTACCGCCTGTTTTGCAGAAGTCAGGCGCCGGATGGCTACCTGTTGGCTCGTTATGTACTTCACCCTCCTTCCTCGGCTCACTTGCCTGTCCTAGCGGCTGCCCGGGTGCACGCCCTCGTCCTGGTGGATAGTAGGCCTTCCGTATATCCACCCGCCCCAGTGCCTCGTCGCTCGTGGCTCGCCGTGCCTTCCCCGTTTGGCGATACGAATGCTGCCGCTCACCCATTGATCTCTCTTCCTGACGTAGCATCGCGATCAAGGCACCGGCGGTCGGTCCTCCCCCCCACCCTTCTATGTTCCCGATAGGGCAGGCGAGCCTCATCATCGCGCCCTTGGTATCTTTAGCCAACTATTCTCTCTGGGGGGGCGGGGGCGGCCTTCGCCAAGGCACCATGGCTCCCGGGTCCCGAGAGCATGATGCGGCACGAGGGGGAAGCGGAGGAGGCGACTCTGATTTGCTGGTGCCAACTCCGACAGCAAAACACGCCCTGCTCTCGTGCTGGCTCTCTGCCTGCGTGGACCCCCTGAGCAGTTCCACCCGAGCGGCACAGCCCGTGGTACGACGGGCATCGTGAGACCCAGGAGCTTCATCATCCAGCAACAGAGGGGGGATCCCACCGCTAGCCCACTAGTTAGATCTGGGCCCCGCCTCGCCCCCACGGCCTCTAACGAAGAGGGCCAGGGCCGGGCGCTTCCCCCGACCCCGTCATGCGCCCCCGTCGGGACGAGCTTCGCGCCGAGGATCTGGCCCGGCTCCCGGCGACAAGGAGGGGGGGCGTGACTCCCATCTAGTTTTAGTTCTATTACACCTTTTTGTATGTCCTTGTTGACGTCGCAGTCGTCGTATTGATATCTAGAAAGTACAATGCGGTAGGGCATGTGTATGTGGCAAATAGTATGAATAGCGCGGACCAGTAGCCCAAGGAACATAGCACCACAGAAGAAGCCGATCGTCAGCGCAGACCGCTTGTGGAGTTGTGTGTGTGACCAAGGCTACAGTGCGGGGGTCACTTTTTGTCACGCTAGAGGCTGCCCTATTTGTTTGCAGTTTTATCCGTTTGTGCTTTTGGGTTCGCGTTATGCACCGCCATGGATTTGTTTTGTGGCGCTGCGCAAAACAATCGTTATATATCTCCGCTTTGGGGTGGGGTACAGAGCCTCTCGCGCGAGTGAACTCAACTCAGTAGTGAAAATAAAAGATACCCCCCGTACCGTATATTTGGTGGTTTTATATTTGTGTATCTTCCGTCTCGGCATGGGCGTCAATCTTTAGGGGTAGTTTGTGGGAAACACGGGGGAGTCACGCCTGCGCTGAGACATACCTGGTATACAGGAGTCAGGCAGACGAGAAATTACGTTCCGTTATATGTAGAGACCCCAGAATACTATTACGGGGGACCATAGTAAGTAGGACCAGATATTGTTAGTAAAAATAGGTAAATATATAGGTTTTTGTGTGTACCGTAGGTCCTATTTACTATGGTCCCCCGTAATAGCGCTAGGGAAGTACGTCGAGTAAAAAACAAAGCAGAGACGGTCAAAATGGACGGATAAATATGACTGCAGCACCGGCCGCATGAATAACCCAGTACAAGACAAAACACGAAAGTCACGCCTGGACTGAGATACGGTATATGGTAGGGTCAGACTGCCAGGCAAGACGTGATTTCATTACCTAGGAGCCCGGGTACCCTGGGGAATTACGACGAGTGAAAAACAACAAAGCAGAGGTGATGAAACAGGATGGGAAAAAGTGACGACTATAGCATCGACCGCACGATTTAACCCAGTGGAGCAAAAAGTGCGAGAGTCACGCCTGGACTAGTTTATAATATGTAGAGGCGTCGACCAGACAAGCAAGAAATGATGGTCTACCTTCGAGGCCCCCGTAAACTGGGAAAATACGTCGACTACAAAACGGTAAAGCAGCGACGGTCTAACTGGACGGGGAAAATGACGGCTGCAGCATCGGCCGCACGAGATAACACAGTGAAGGAAACTCTGCGAGAGCCACGCTGGGACTGGGGTATTTAAAAGGGTCAGACAGATAGACAAGGAACGCTTTTCCTCTCTAGAGGCCCCGGCAAAAACTGAGGAAATACGATGAGACAAAAACAACAAAGCAGAGACGATCAAACGGGACGGAAAATAACGACGACTGCAGCATCGGCCGCGCGGAATAACCTGGTAAAGGAAAAAATGCGAGAGTCACGCCTGGACTGATATATATTGAGGGATAAGGCCGACGGGCAACTCTTAACTTTCTGCTTTCGAGACACCCGTAAACTGGGGTACTACAACGAGTGAAACCCACAAAGCAGAGACGGTCAAAAGGGACGGGTAAGTGATGGCTACAGCATCGGCCGCACGAAATAACCCGGTAAAGAAAAAAAAGCGAGAGTCACGCTTGAACTAAGATATATAGAGGGGTCAGACAGACAGACAAGAAAGGATGTTCCGCTTTCGAGACCCCCGTAAACTGTAGATCTTGTCTCCCTCTATACGTATTAGTACTAAATCTTGTCTCCCTCCATACGGGTTTTATAGCATTAGTGTGAAGATTCATTATGGACCGACATAGCCCTTGGTAAAATTGTTCTGCCCACCCTGGCAGCATCCGGAGGAGTCATTGACCAATACCTTGAAAGAGGAAAACATCTATAAAAACGCACGGCCGGAGTATCACGCAGCTTGCAAAGATGAGTATCGACCATCAATTTGATCGAACTCACAGCTGGCGTATTTCAAATATTTTTTATACAAAACGACAAGGCAGAGACGGTCAAAACGGACGGGAAACGATGACTGTACGTAGCATCGACCAAACGAAATACCCCAGTGAAGGAAATAATGCGAGAGTCACGCCTGGACTGAGATATACGAAGGGACCATACAGACAGAGGATAAATTAATTTCCGCTCTAAAAGACAATTTCCGCTCTACAGACCCTAGTAAAATGGGCTATTAGGACGAGCAAAAACTTGACAAGAGCAGAGAGACGGTCAAACAGGACGGAAAAAAATGATGATTGCAGAATCGGCCGCACGAAATAAACAGGAAGGAAGAGTACAAGAGCCACGCCTTGAGGTACACAGGTGCCAGACAGACAGGGAAAAAAAGCATGTTCCGCTTTCGAGATCAGGCTATACTTGGTTGATTGAGTGTTGTGATCTGGGATTACATTCGTTGAAATATGGGGAAACATGACGCATAGCTATCCATAGCTAGACTAAGATACAAGTCCCGCGGTCACAAACTACCACACGTTGGACAAATCAGATCCCTATTCATGATCTGTGCCTTTCAGGGCAGACAGGTCCCTGGTCAATATGATCTGCGTTGCTATTAATAGGGTGAGAGCCGGTCGATCGGAATGATCTATATCAATAATAGCACATGTTTCGTGGGTTGGATCTGTACCCCACAGATCCTGCACAACATATCACAACGACAGACACGAAGTACAGGATCCAGATCGTGATCCTGTCCGACGTGTGCAAACGACGACATACATAATAGAAAAAAAGTGCATCGCAAAACAAGAGAATAAATAGCGAATGAGATGCCAAACGTGTACGGATTGATGCCTCAGGAGCACGAAAGAGCACAGCACAAATCAACCGAACAAGAGAAGAAAAAAATGTGTTATTGCTTGCCTCGCGCAGTCGACGCGTGCTGTGGTACGTACGGCAGGGGTACGAGTAGCACCCCAATGTCTATGAGGGTCATTATTTTTGGAGCTCTACACCTCACCCAAAAACCGACTCCGACAAAAAGGGTGAGCTAAGCCCCATACATCCAACCCTATGGGTTAGGTATCTAACGTAAATTGTAAGCTAAGGCCCATACCCAACCCCATGGGTTAGGTATCTAGCGTACGTATAATGTAATGTTATTGTAAAATACACATCGGATAAAAGTAGATTGGGCAGCTCCTCAGTTAAGCAGCTCCGCAAGAGAAAAAAATGCTTAGGCTCAAAAGTGCAACTCTTACCTACCATAGCGCGGCTCAGTTGTTTCTACCTGGTACCGAGCTCGGGGGGGGGGCAAGCCACCAGGGGGGTGTACCGCATTATGGTGCATAACGCCACAACAACATGGATACCAAAACCAAATCGAATTGTCAAATACCATCCTGCTACTGCGCAGGATGAAACCAGACTACCTACCGTACATGACACCGTAACGACTGCACGGATAAAATAACAACTAAATCAAACACTTGGTCAAACCACGTCCTGTTACTGTTGTGCAGTATGAAACCAGACCAATCCAACCGACGACGCCAAAATCGGAGGCGCTCCTTCCTCGGAAGCAGGGTGTCTACTGCTTTTATCTTCTCTGCTCTCCTTTTGTTTTCCCTACTTTCGGAGGCAGGGCTTCCTCGCGTGCTCTCGAGGTAGTGCCTAGGGTGAACTGCAGCAGTACGTTATCCTTGAACTACCTCGAGGTCGTGCTTAGGGTGGAGACCAGTACGCTACACCACTTAACCCTTTAGCCACCAAAAAACAAAGCATACAGATTCCAATCAGGGAGGCCCAAACACCCGGGTACAGTTCTAAAGGGGTGAAGAACTCTTGTGCTGGACCAGGCTCGATTTATTATGTGAGGCAGGGTGTGTCCCACACTATTTCCACTGCAAAACAAAGCTTTCTTACGTCTCGTGCAGAAATGCGAGCCAGATTTGCTTAACTCCCGAGTTCTTATCTCAGAAAGTGCTGTCCCGTAATGTAGAAGCGGGCATCGAGGGGGAGGGGGGACTCAAAACTCTACACCACTTTTATATCCCCGAATTTCCATAAGTACTTCCATACCGCATCGTAAACACCAATTACCGTATCGTCTCCCTTGAAAGTGGAAGTCAAGTATTTGTGTCACCCCCCACACTACTTTCTACCTGGTATACCGTACTCTTATTGGTGAACGTTATAAACCGAAGCATCCGATAGACTTCCTTCGCTATTCGTACTCGCATATATAAACCGAGCCTTTTGCAGTAGCCCGTGTCGCATTCCACAGCAGAAAACACGGCGAAAATAAAAACAAGACAGAAACCGGCCCTAAACTCTCTTGGGACCTAGGTGTAGCGACCGAAAAAACGACAAGCGAGGTCTTCAGGCAAATTCTTATCGAAGCGAGCTTTGTCGGAAAATTCCAAAAATTCCAAAAACAAGTATCTGGAATCCCCAAATAAATGCGAGAAAAAAAAGGGCATTGGGAAATTTGAGCTTTCCATGGCTTTTGCACTTTGATAAAGTTCCAAAACAAAGTGACAGAAACGCCCTCCGTACTTCCATATAAAAAATCGAAACATTTCCAAAAATTGGACTTTTTGGAATAGAAAACGCCTTCGATAACAATGAGCCTTAGTAACCTTCTAGGAAAATTCAGCAGCAGTACAAAGTATCATCACGCTTTGAGCGTGTCGGAAATCTCCTTCCGTTGCACCCCACCCCGTACACATCCCCTACACCAGCAGCTCTGGCTGCTTCGTATGCGGCCGATGATGAAACCGTCACTTTTTCGTGTTTTCGACACTTTTTCCCTCGTACCATATTCAAGCCCCAAAGGGGTCAAGCGTCGTACCTTAGCTACACTCGTAGCGAGTCACCCATGTACGACGGGCTGGATCGTACTCCACAGCAGGAAACACCAAAAACACCAAAATAAAACACCAGCCGGCCCTAGTGCAGCATGCTCTATGATACGTAGTCCTCCTTCACAATATCAGCCGCCTACAATGGCCAATATGTATCGCACTCCACGACAGAAAACACCAAGAAAATCAAAACAAAACACCAACCGACCGACCCTTGCGTAGTTCAACAACAGACTACACGAAGAAAGTAAAAAAAAAAACACCCACCGGCCCCTGTGCAGAACCACTCTGGGCGTAAATGTAAGGACCGTTTAGTGTCAATGCTACTACACCAACGGTCCCTATATTTCCGTGTAGAGTGGTATGGACGGAAATTTAAGGACCGCTTGGTGTCCATACTACCACCACAACAGTTCCTACATTTCCGTTCAGGGCGGTATACAATAAAAAGTTGCTGCACTCGCTTACTATCAAAATGCTTGCCAACCGACAATGTGCATGCAGTATGGGCATCAACGTCGATCACTTAGAAGCAGAAAGAAAACCAAGAGAAACCAAAAATGGAAACCCATGCACGAAGTCTCACTCCCTTCTGAACCTGCTTCTGGCTGATACAAAAAGCTGGCCCTTCTACGTACACCGATGATCCTACCAGTCATACCGGTACCTGGTACAATACAACACTGGTATGACCATACGTATTTTTATTTTTAGTCGGTCGCATATTTCAGTGCCCACGCAACAGCAGTCACCACAAAAACTTCCCAACATATATTATACCAGCGGGGTTCTTTCGCGCTGTACCTGGTACCTCATTCAACGCACCTCTCACCGTAAAAACAATATATAAGTACCACTCCACAGCACCTTTTCCTATAGAGCTACAAGTACTTACCGGTGAACAGTAAATAAATGGGACGCACAACGAACCCTACGAGTATCACCGTCTCAACCCGTCAAACACATCATCCGATACCGCCGTATCGTCTTACATACTAGGTAGGACACAGCAGTCATACACATGGCACGGTCATACCGTCATACATAGGGCACAACAATATAAAATATCCCCATACATTAGGCACGATCGAATCGCCACACAGAGGGCACGATCAAATCGTCATACACAGGATACAACCACGCGGAAGATCCTCTCTAGCACCCCACAGCAAAACGCCTCGACGACTGCAACTCCGCAAAACTTGGCATATCGTCACACATAGGACACGGTCATATCCTCATACAAAAGGCGCGATCACAATATAGGACAATAACTTATCGGCACGCATACGACCCCACAGCAAAACGCCACCGACAACTGCAACTCCACAAAACCTAGTACAACATCATACACACGACACGAACATATCGCCATACCGTATAACACTTAAGACAGCACACCCTCTCGGACTAATTTTCCAGCTAACTTGCTCAGCAACAGGGAAAGTGTAAACACCGAGCAACTAAGCTTACGAACTATCTTGTCGAGACTTTTCCAAGCCACCGATGTTCGTTGTGTGTGTGTATCCCAAGTGTTGGAGAAACTCGGGTCGGAAAAGCTCATCCCTGGGGGTGTTTTATCTTGCGTGTTGCACAGCAGACTAGACGAGCACATCGTCATATATACGACATTATTATGCGGAAGATCCCCTCCTGCACTCCCACAGCTAACGCCATCGGCGACTGCACCTCCACAAAACCCGGGTCTTCATCACCTTCCTTCGCATCCTCCTCCACACAACGCTGCCGCCGCCACCGCACCAACACCAACAACCGACGTCGTCGCCACGTCCTATCCCTCGGCGTCGCGGCCAACACTTCTCTAACGAGCCCTTCCGCGCCAGGGCCAGCGTCCCCCGCGTGCACCCACTCCCCCACGATATCCCCAGGGGTTCTCCCATCCCCATCGACCGCACGTTCATCCGCGCCTAGGTCCAAGAGTCGCTGAACACTGCCCGCCCTCAAGCGGGCACATGCCTCATGCAGCGGTGTACGGCTGCAGATGCTCCCCCTAGCGCCAGTTTCAGCGCCTGCTTTTACCAGGACGGAGATCGCGGCTTCCGCACCCTCGCAAGCTGCGTCGTGGAGGGGCGTCCTGCCAACGTTATCCCTCGCCATTACATCGGCCCCCGCTTTCGTGAGCAGCAGGATGCTACCGATACCATTACCGACGGCACAGGTGGATGCGGTGTGTAACGGCGTCCGCTGCAGCCAATCAGAAGCCGACTTGTCCGCCCCGTTTCGAAGCAAAACTTGAACTACATCGGTGTTTCCTCGAGCGGCGGCGAGATGCAGCGGAGAGGAGCCCGCGCTGTCCCTGGCGTTAACGATAGATTTTATTAGAAGTGACACGGAAGGTTCGAGGCGAGGCCCGTGACTGCTCGGTTGCCACGCCAACGTGCTATGCCCGCTCACCGATAGCCCCCCTCCCCCCAGTGGATACCCTCCGAAATCGCCAGCAGGCAACCCCCCCCCAGCGTTCGGAGGTACGAGACCTCCACCACTTAGAGGTAGCCCTCCTCCGTTGCAAGGTGCCCCTCCGCTAGGAGGGAACCGTCCGGTAGGAAGTAATCCTCCGGTAGGAGCTTGCCCGTTGCCCGGAGGAGGCCGTTGCTGCTGCGACTGGCTCAAGCCCAACTCGTCCTTACTAGCAAGGAGATCCCTCACCACATCGGCGTGTCCAGCAAGCGACGCCCGGTGCAGCGGATTCAACCCATCCTGATCCTTTTTCCTGACACTGGCCCCCGCCAACAACAACTGCCTGATGCCCTCCCGGTTCCCATCCGAAGCAGCTCCCAGCAAACCCACCCCCAAGAAAGAGGACCATTTTTCGGGGGTGGAAGTGCACCAGAACTGCGTCAAGAGGTTTGGCAGGTCCGATTGTTGACTAGGGAGACCTCCGAGGGTGGACATGTTTTCCACCCAGTACTGCAGCGTCGCGTTAAAGTTGATCCACGCGTCCAGCTCTGGCATGGACTCGCCGGTGTCGAGGTGGTGCACGCGGTAGATCGCAAGCCCGGTGGCCTGTGTCCATAGGTTGTAAAGCGGCGGGGGGCGCGCTTGGGAGGTTAGAATGAGAGGGAACGAAAAGGGTAGGGGTTGGTGTCGGTGTTGATACTGTGATTCTCACATTGAACTGAACAAAAATAGCACGACTTCAAACTATTACGGGGGACCATAGTAAACAGGATCAAATATTGTTAGTAAAAATAGGTAAATATATAGGTTTTTGTGTATACATTAGGTTCTATTTACTATATATGGTCCCCCGTATAAGTGGTGGAGGCGGTAAATCGCGAGGCCGGTGGCCCGTTCATGAGTTTAGAGTAGTGGAGGCGTGTTTTGGGGGTTTCGAGCGAGGGAGGGGAAACGAAAGGGTGTTGGGTCAGGGGCGCACGACAAAAAGAGAAAACAACGCTAAACTCGTCATCATGTCGGAAAGGAAAACACACTACAATAGTCGATCAAGATTTCTGTAAGGATTGAAAACATGCTCAAAAACGTGCTCCGGCGTAGATTCGCCGGTGTCAAGGTGATGTACCCGGTAGATCGCGAGCCCGGCGACCTGTGTCAATGGGTCATAGAGTGGCGGAGGCATCTTTTTGGGGTTTCGAACGAGGGAGGGAACGGGAAGGCACCTGGTACGGGGTACACAACAAAAAGCGAAAACAACACCAAACCTCGTCATCTCGTCGGAATGAAAAAAACACTAATACTACCTAGGGGGTTGTGATCTTTCTGACAGCATCAAGATATGCTCTTGGCCTGGATTCGCCTGTATCGAGGTGGTGTACGTGATAGATAGATCGCGAGTTCGGCGGCCTAACCATGGGCTTCAAAGTGGCGTTGGAGGCGTGTTTTGGGGGTTTCGAGCGAGGGAGGAACCGAACAGGGCTAGGGTTAGTGTTGTAGACGTATGCTAGGGTATATTATTAAAAAATCCGTTTTTTTCTGAGGCTCCTCCATCGCGGAGCTCTATACCTCATCCAAAAAACAACTTTTGAGCTTAAATTGCAGCCCGGCGAACAATCCCACGGCCTAGATAGGTAGGAAACGAACACCTGCACCTTGTAAAACAAGAACGGTCGGTACAGTACAGGACACCTAATAAGAAACAGAAATATTGACCCAGCCGGAGATTCTTGTTTAGGAGGGGGGGGGCATTCTACACTAACTTCAGCATAAAAGGCTCCCGAAACAATTTCATATTTTCTTGAAAAATATCAGCCTGCGTTTATTGTTAGCCTGTTTCTTATTAGGTGTCCTGTACTGTACTCCAACGAAACTGGGAATCATCCCACGGTAGGGGGTGCACTGTTTGGGCCAAACGTTTCTGACCGGTTGAGCTCAAAAAGCGAAGAACTGCCGGTTATATCACAGTATGATCATTTTACGAGTAAATTTTGTTTAGGACTATCATAGCGCATAGAAAGGACGGTCGGATTGCACGAACCAACGTCTTCGAAGTGATGCTTCGGGTGAGATATTGATTGATGATTGATGATCTCCTCATGTTGGAGGCTCCGAAACTTCTGCTGCGCCCCTACCCTACCGTGGGATGGATGACTCTTAGGTAGTCCTTCAGTTAGAAACAACAACCCCGTCAGCAAGAAGCAAGACCCACATTGCCCAAAACCTGCTACTCCTATATCTAGTATATCTAGTACCAGGTGGATCACAGCACGCGTATTTTTTTTTTTTGCTGCTGTTCCTGTTGTCCTCGCCTTAAAACTGCCAAAAAACACACCACACAAAGTTCAAGCGGTGTGTCCCCAAACCCGCGGATGCAGAGCGAAACGCGTTAAAAGACGAATACTTGAAGACCTCATTGTTGATACCTCATCGCCGTAATCTGCTTGTAGTCCGTCGTCACAAGAAAAAAGCAAAAGCTCCATGAATTCTGGAGGGACACAACTACGAGCGAATCCGAGTTTCTATCATACATACCCTGGTACTTCTGATGTACCGAAATTACCAGGTATGTTAAGAAAAATAAAAAATACACTTCAGCGGTGAGATCGATAAAAAGGGAATTTCGTCGAAATACCAGGTGTATATAATATATCATAGAGAAGTGAGTTTCTAATCTCCGAAGACATAAAAAAAAAGCGGCTCGTTTCCAGACTCGTGTGCCCGATTTTCCATGCGAACGTGGTGCGTGCGTGCGTGTCCCACCCAACGACCGGAATCAGAACAGTTACTACTACGTATATATATATATAGATCCGTTGTTAACAGGACGAAATGAAACGCAAACAAGAAAGTACCACCTTTCAGGCGAGCTCTCCTACGCTACGAGTGAGTGTGTTCGATTGAGGTAAAGTTTGTAGACCAGCCAACAAAAGATCGTTGAGTCAAACGCTATTAAACAACCGCGGGTGCTTTTTTGCCGCCCTGTTTTGTTTTATAATGCATCTTACTAACAGTGGACCTTTGTAATAGTGATTGGTGGTGATGAGGCGCGATCTCAAAGCAATTTGTTGGGTTGGGTTGGGTTGGGTTGGGTTGGGTTGGGTTGGGTTGGGTTGGGTTGGGTTGGGTTGGGTTGGGCTGGAATGTGTTGGGTTGGATTGGGTTGTGTTGGGTCGTGTTGGATTGGGTTGGGTTTGTTTGGTTGGGTCTTTCCTGCTTCCCCCCAACGCACACAGTTGACGACAGTTACAAATATCCCCCAGCGCGAGTTCCTAGCGAGAGTTACGGTGGTTTTTACACCGCGCCAAATCATGCGAACCCCTCTCGAGATCGCCGTTCACTACATCTACAACCAACCGCGATACCATATCCTAAAAGAACAAACCCAGGACCGGTGATTTCGCGTCCCGTTATTTTTAATGATCACAGCACACACCAACGAAAACAAGTGGACGACAGCCAAGGGTACACGAAAAGAAAAATCCTGACACCCCACTTCCTATTTACGAGACCCAGACAGGGGGGGTACTAAAACCAAGTGAAGTACAATTGTGAAAAAAACTCGCTTTTCGAAATTCCGTCCTGTGATCACAGCGGTTCGGTTAGTTTGTCCTTTTGACCCGGAAAAGAAGGGGAGGTCGTTTTCTCATTTTGTCGAGCACCCTTGCGACAGCCGTGATATTGCTAGTACAGTAGTGGGGCCTATATAAGGCGGTTCGAATAAGGCGGTCACCCGATATAGGGCGGTTGAAATCGGTTGACA
>JBBMKB010007564.1:0-17576 GCA_037833945.1 Alaria marginata | reverse complement strand
TTGTTGCTTGCCTTCGTCATTTGACCATTGACCACGCATCCCTTTCGAGACGGAGCACCGTTCCTACTCCGAATAGAAACACCTCCAACATTTGGGCGCTCAGTACGTTTCTTCCGTACATTACATAAAAAAAGTGCCTTGTCTTCCTTGTATTTGGCCGTCTGTGGCCACCACCTATCTCCTAAAGATAGAGGTCGTATTCTCGCTGCTATCAAATGCACCAGGTACCAAACTTCTCCATGCCACATCCGTCAATTTTCCTCATCTCCCCCTCTAATACTTTACGTTCCCTACTTGTACAGTTCGTATTCTGCCACTTTACTCTCGTCTGCGTTACCACACGGGCAGCTCTGTGCACCCTATTCCTCCCGCACGCGACTAGATCTACTGGTATACCTCTGTCTTATTCCTGGCGGGTCCAGGTCTCCTACACGAAAACGCAGTTTCAGCGTTTTGACGTCGTCCATTGGGTCGTGCAAATACGTTTTCACTAACATCTCTTACTTTAACCCTCCATATATCTCTGGATGTCCTTCTTCATTCACCTTATTTCTTAGCACTAGCCGTTCCCTTCCCTCTATCCTGTATTCTACTTCTTCTGTCTTGTACCCCCCAAATCTTGTCTATGGACAGTATTTCTTCTTGGTTCTGTCTTGTACCCCCCCAAATCTTGTCTATGGACAGTATTTCTTCTTGGTTTCCTCCTAGACCCTCCCATACATTTTCGAATACGCTGTCCCACCTTATTCCAGCTCTCGCCCTTTTGTTACTTTCTTCCATACAGCCCTATCAGCTATTGCTGGCGAACCCTTGTTTGGCATGTTCCTTACCAGGGTACTTAATATTGCCATTTCAACTTTCGTACGTCTCGAATTGTTTTAAGTGGGTACATTCTCAGTTCTGCTCTTTTTTCTGTGTTACTCGTCGTTCTTTGGGGGGAGGGGGGGAGGATCAAGGTTCCGACCCCGCGGAGCAGCCAACGCCTCCTCCGTTCAGAGGCCCCGGGCCCCTCAAACCAGGGTGGGGCGTTGGTAGATGGTCGCACGGCATGTTGCGTGGTGGGGGGAGCGGGGGCATCTACGGTGTGCGATAGCCCCTGCGGCGGGGGTAAATCGAGCGATGCGTCTACGGACAGGTCGAGATCGTTGTGTGTACCCCCCTCATTTCGGAGAAACTAGACGCGCGGTAGTCCATGCTAGGGGGCGCGCTATCCTTCGAATTGTTTGGCCAGTTTAGCATTCGGACGCCCTCTCAACTACAGTGCCGCTAAAACTACGAAGCGAGAGCTATACCACCACCCGTTATCACTACGGCCGTGAGAGACCAGACCTGCGTGAAGGCTGTCTACGCTACCTGCTGCGGCGCTACACTAATAGCAGTATTAACATGTCGACGCGTGCTATATTAATACTACAATGAATATAGCACTTTTTGGCTAATTTTGTTTCTGAGTGACGGGGATCCATAACCTATTAACCGAACGTCGTCGGAAGGTCATTCTTATTTGGCAATGATATTCGTTGCATGCCTGGGCCATGGAATGTTTCGTTTTGTTGCACTTTCATGTTGTGTCAACTTATATGTCTGGGTGGGGTATTTTTTATTATAGTATTTTAAGCATTACCCTCTGATATGGTTTACTCTCCAGCTGAACTCGTAAGAGGTTTTACCCTCGGCGCCACTCTGGACATACCGTCGTCACAACAGGTGTCTTCCCTTTTCTCCCCCCCCCCCCCATCTCGTGTTGCTGCTGCGCTGCTGGGGTTGGCGTCGGTTGGCAGCGACACTGTAAAACACGCCTCTTACTACGCGAGCTAGACCGCCAGGGTCCCGTATTTTTTTCTTCTCGTTTTTTATGTTTTGGCGGTATCCAAGATGATGGTCGAGTTAGATCATTTTGGGTTACGGTGGAGAACCCTAACTCCGTGCAAGGGGGATGATATTACGTACTGTGTATATGTTAAGGCACCCACGAGGCAGTTACATAGTATCCCAATTGCTGTCTCTGGAAGTGGCGACACCAGAAAATAAGTTAATTAATTCGAGGCTGTCATCCAGGTGCAAGAAAGTACGCACAAGATGCGGAAGTCCGCCTTACGAGGGGTTCTTATAAATAGTAGGATGCAGCTCACCCTTCATGCGACTCGCCGAACACCTCACGGCGCTTCGCGCTTGGTGCACGCGATGTCTATCTGGTCGGTGAAAACCCGACAAGCTCCGTCCGGGCATTGTAGGGATGCGAGGGTCTACGGTCTTATGACTACGGCTATGCAAGACACGAGTACACTCCCTCCCGGTACTTGCCTTCATTTTTATCGCGTACAGGATCCATTTAGCATTCCCACATTTCAGCTATTTATTGCTTCTCGACTGTTGATCGATTTGTTTTTACGGAGCGTCAGAACAATTAGGTACACTACTACTACTGCAGATTGTTAACGCTGGGCGCTCCAAAAAGCTGGCAAGCGCGTACGGCGTAAACACCACACCACGCCCGCGCAACTACAGTAGCGCGTAAGGTGTGTCCTCTTGTCCTTTTATTAATGGCGCCTGTTGTGTCGGTCGTTTCGTCGTGTCATGCACGACTCTATGCTCTCGTCGATAGGGTCACCCGTTTTTCGCCGTCTCCTGCGCTCCTCTCCGAACAAGAAACGAAGGTGACCATGTATGTCGCTCAAACTATTATACCCGGTGAAAACTCACCACCTCCAATCTGATACAGGCCGACCTCCCTATGCAGTACCGGTACCGGTACCGCGCACCGGTACCGGTACGTGTCAGCCGTACCGGTACCGGTACGTGTCAGCCGACAATCCCGGCAGTCATCAGGACATCGACACTGTTGGGTATAGTAGGGATACTGATGACGTTTTGGACAAAACAGTTTCTGCATGACGAGGCTCCTTAAGCTATTATATTAGGCTAACCCAAACTCGTCGAAATGTCAGTTTTGCTTTTTTAGGAAAATTATTGTTTTGAACACATGGGCCACGGGTTTGTTACTCGAAATTCCAGTTTCGGTCTGCTCAACATCCGTTTTCGGGTGGGGTATAGAGCCACTCAAGCGAGGAGCTTCAGAAAAAAACAATGGTTGGTGCGCCGCTACCGTACTATTAGTCGCATGTGTCGGGTTCCAGTCGTGCCAAGCGATTACACCAGCACTGTACCGGCAACAGCCACTATAAATCACTATTAGTCACTATTAGGCACTATTCGGCCGGCACTATAGGGATACCCTCCATTGCATGCGCGTCTGCGTCCCTGTGTCAATCTCACCTGCTGTCGGACTGCGAGCAAGGTATACACAGTATTCCAGCTGTCGCAATCGAGCCTTGGAATTCTGCCAGGGTCCGTCGTTCCCCCAGCTACTACTCAAACAAATACGTCAGGTTACGCCGCAATGCTGGGATCATCTATGAAGCATTGATTGGCGATACAGCAAACGCTTTCGCGAAGGACGAGAGCATCAAACAGGGGTGGCACTTAAGGTTGACCTGGCCAGTTGCCTCAGACGTTCACAAGTTCGGACTTTAACTTTATTCTCGGCTTTTGCGGCATTGAGTAAACACCAGGTTATAACGTTGAATGCTATAATAAGTAGTTTCAACCATGCGAAAGGGTTCCAGCGCTTGCAAACTCTCCTCCCCCCCTCTTACGCTACAACCTTTAACTCTCGGAGACTCAACCGGACGGTATACCAAAGGCTCTCACAAGGACGATGGCGTTGATACCACGATTGAGGGGTGATACTTCAGGTAGATAGGACCAACTACCTCAGGCGTTCAGAACTTGGACGTGAACTTTATTCTCGGTTTTTGTAGCATTGAACAAATACCTGGTTGAAACGTTGACCGATACCTTCAACCACGAGAAGACGTCCCAGCCCTTGTGAAAAATCTTCTCCACCTCTATTCCTACGCCATTGAGCTCCTCATCTCCTCCTCCCCCCCAGCAATACTGCTATTGTACGATATCGATGTTTCCGAAACTCAACCCTTGCCCAACCGTTGTCCAAGTTCAGATCACCAACGCGCCACGGGGTCGGCCAGCGACGAGCCATCACTGTTAGAAACCCTGAAGTTACTGTGCTTCAACACCCCCCGTGCCCGACGCAAGCGAGGGTCGGTAGAAAGATGGGGATGCCAGCAACGACGCGCCCGTTCCGTACAAAACATACCAAGTTCTTGTCCCACGCAGGCCTCTGTCGGCAGACTTTAATCTTCGACCCAACCTCTGGCGTCCACAGACTCCGCAACTCCCGCGGCGGCTTGCTAGCCGCCAGTTCATTTGCCGTGTCGCTCATGTAAGAACGGTGATTCAAAATCACGGATTCATCGCGCTACCTCTGGAGGAGTCAGTCCGTCAGGCCCAACGGGAGTCTGCAAGATCTTCGTGCAGACCCAGATTGTTTCGGTACCTCCGCTTCAAGCAAGTGGCTGGTCTTCTTCTTGGACGGTACTACGAAATCGGTGGACGGTGGCCAGTCCCAGGGTGAGGACAACGTGTGAAGCAGGTTAAGTTGCAGCGGGGTGAAGCTGCCTCGGGTCTCCTTTTCCGGCAGCTGTTCCGTCCGGTTCTGGCCTTGTGCTCGGTGTGCGTTGCTGCCCCTGACCCTACCGCGACAGATGCACCGAGGGTCCTTGCAACCACGATCGTGGTTGTGCCTCAACGTTTTATAGCCAGAGATGTCGCCGCGGTATTCCGGTTGCTACACCCAAGGAATAAGCGACTGTTACGGCTGCGGTTGCTGACTCTGGTAAGAGTCTACCACCGCGATCGCGGCCGTTGTAGGCAGGCGAGGCCACACTGACTGCGGCTAGTCCCGCATCCTCCGCCTGCCGTTCATCCCATCGAGGCATAGCCCTAAGCGTATCCAACATATATTTGATGTGTCATGAAGGGGACGACGTCCAATGCGTTCTCCGCTAGATCCCCCCCTCCCCTCCTCGGGGTGGGACAGTAACCAAACTCGTGGTGGCGGGGGCGATGACATCCACGGCCGGGGTGCCGGTGTTGTCATCGCCAACTGCACTTCGTCATTCTTGGGCGGCGGTCATGCCGGCGCCAGGAACGTAGCAGCAACGATGGCGTCGGGGTCACTTGCCGATATCGCAGAGACATTTTACGATAGAGGTTCACCATTTTTTTTCTGGAGCTTCTCACTCGAGGAGCTCTATACCCTCACCGAAAAACTGATTTTGAGCCAACTGAAAGTGCAATCCAATGAACAAACACGTGGCCCATCTCTACAAAAAAGTGTATTGCCAAAATAGAATGACATTCCGACGCTTTTGGGTTAAGGAGCCCCGTCATCCACGAAATAAAAATGCCAAAAAGTGCTACCTCTATCGTAGAACGCGTTCTGCAGACCAACATTACCCCATCCTCCTGGGTACCCGTCGAGTGGAACAACGCTATGATACACTCCTTCTCAGAGATCGTCCTACTGAAGAAACCGCTAGATTTCCTTCATTAAACCGTCAGCTTGCACTCACGTTGGTGAGGACAAACTACTTTGATTGAGCGCTATGTAGCCGGTTTCACATTCGTGACTTTTACCTCCACCCCCTCTGGATACACGACTCCCATATTTCCCCAACAAACGCCTTTTTCTTGGCCGATGGAACTTCGACGCGCCTCGCCGTATGTCCGAGTGACCCCCCCGCACACAGAGTCCTCCGGCCTACCTACAATAGAGAGGTCCCTCGCTCGGTCGGAAACAGCACGGCTAGTCCACTACTACTCCAGGAGCACGACCGTCGCGGTTGATCGGATTCATTCATAGATTATGCTACTCGCATTCCCGGTGTCGGACGGCGTTACTTTCCCTTTCTCATAGCCAAGATCGCCGATTCGTGGCGGCCTCGCCTCGCCCGCGAGGGATGGGGTTGCAGTATAGTGGTAGCGGTGGGGGCAGGCCTCCGTTCAACATAGGCGGCATAGTCGAAAGTGGCCGTGTCGACTGCACCGATAGTTTAGGCGGGACTGCCGACATCGGACGACGTTACCTCCCGTTTGTTATCGCCGGCAGCATCGATTCTCAGCGGCGGCGGCCGTGGCGGTGACAGATCTGGACAACTGGGGTGGCCTCGGCGACATCAACGGCAGCCAATGTTGGCCGCAATCGGCACTCGAAGACAGCTACGGGGGCGGCAGTATTTTCCCGCTTGCCTTCAACGAGGGGCGTTGGAAAGGTGTCACCCTGCAAGTACCAACTTGCGCGCCCGAAGTAAGAGTCCTTTCGCTAGAGAAAGATCCCCTGGGGATCTCCATGACCGCGAGCGCACCGCTCTGCGGGGCCAAGCGTCCAGCAGTTACACATGTATGTGTGCGCCCGGACCGGGTTCGGTGATTGCGCGCGCACGATATGGCATGTATTCACCCGTCGGCGCGACAGTGGTGCCTTGGCTACGACACACCGTTTGGACAGATTCCGTCTGATAAATCGCGCACAACTCTGGGGGAAGACAAAGTCCCCCGAGAAATAATTGAACCCCGTCGACGTCGGACAGCGATGTGGATACATCCGTCAGGGGCACAACGAGTACAGGCGACGCTTAGGAGTTAGAACAAAGGAGGGGGGGTTAGGACCGGGCGGGGGGGGGTGGGGGAGAGCAGATCGCTTTCAAACATCTGATAGTGGTGTTTGCGCCTGCAGCATGTGAAGAGTGGGTAAATGCGGCACATCTTGCGGGGTTTGAGAAAGCGAGGGGGGTAGGTGGCGATAGTGTACTATACCAAGACTTGTACAGCAAAACTAACCTTAAAGACGTTGCCGGTGAGAACCCAAACGGCCCCCAAGTATATAACGCCTCGATGTATGTTGAAAACCCCATACTTTGTGCGATTTTTTTTCGTGTGGTGAGAACCGCGAAGTTGTCGTCGGTGAGAACGAAAATGGCCCCCAAGTAGATAACGCCTTCATGCACATTGAGAACCGCACGTATTGTACTCGTACATACCACACGATCCCTGTTCTGAACTAAACTCACGACCGTCTTGCATGGGAGTGTCTTTCATTATGAGCTTCCAAAAAGACTGTAGTGTACGTTCAAGAAGGTTTTTGCCCCGGAAAGCAAGGAACTTGACTTTTTCTAAATGATTCCGACTACCCAAAGAGGGTGCATACTCGGGGCAGTTTCCCGCTTCTCGAGGGTCCCAGGTCCAAGCTTTTCCGACTACAGTGGCCCAACCTTTATTATTCCCTTGACATAGTCGACATAGGAGAAGTTGGGCAAAATACTGACCTTCTCAGCACCTTTTGGAACGTTCAAGGTCACACAACATGCGGCTTTGCCCGCGTTCTGTGGGCTGATGTTCGGCGTTCAAAAAGACTTTTCGAAAGGCTGCCATTTGACCTTTGCCTACGTTCTGCAGGTTTTGCGCCGCGTTTTTTACTTTCCCAAGGTGCTCGAAAGTTCCGCTTTTTTTCTACCGTCTACTGTGTCCACGAAACGGGGGGGTCCCGTGCACACGTGTGTCAACAAACGCTGTTCATAGTTTAGTTTCGCGGCAGCGGCCGGAGGGTCCACACTAATGGGAAGCTGGACACAGTGCCCGAGTTTCGGCACCGCGACACCGATGGGGGGCTCGACGCACGGTAACAACGCCTTCCAAACATGTGGGGGGGTTCTATCCTCCTGAGATCCGTGGAGAGAACGCAGGATAACATTCATTCCTATGATATCGAACATAAATATATTACCTACGCATTGTGACACGAAAAACGTGAATGCTTCGAGAATTGTCATGTTTGTCGCGGCTCGTGACGTCGAAAAATCATCAACAAATCATGCAAAAAAGACATGTCACGACTCATGACAATAAAACCAGGATCGTTGTTCTCAAAACGTGACACAGCAGTAGTGCCAATTTACAAATGTCAAGAAAAATAAATAAATAAATGGTGCCGTACTGCTGTCAAGCTTTGAGTTCGTTAGGAATGATCCCAAACAGTGGCGAACGCGATGGGCTGTCGTAAAGCAAGCGGCATCGACAACGCGTCATGTCTATGACAGACGGGTAATGCGCCACAAGGCCTTCGGAGATCCAACCACGTATTACAGTACGCGACACCAGTTAAGAATCTCTTGTTTCTGGCCAGGCTGGGATTCTTAAGTAAGGCAGGGTGTGTCATACACTATTTCCAGAAAAAATTGGTTATGTTTTTATTTTTATTTCCAAAACATGAGCCTGAAATTCTTAATTATCAGATTATTGACATCTGTCGCATACTGTATATCAGGAAGCTACGGTTAGCCTTGAACGGGCTCTTGTAGCGGAATAAGTACGAAGAGTTTGGCCTTGAACGGGCTCTTGGAGTGGAACAAGTACGAAGAGCGTGGCCTTGGAGATCGGAAACTTCGTCCGTGGTGGGGTTCAAGCGCAGACCACTAAAGAAAGGCGAGGTCCAGGCCAAGAAGAAGCCAGTAACTGACGACTGCTCCACTCCTTCGATCGCTGAAAAAAAACAGCGACACCTCAGCGGCAACTTGTTCTAGCTGGAAAAAGGCGACCCTCACTCGGTCCGTTTCGGTGGTTTTCAGCTTGTAGCACGTGAAAAACGCCCATTACTCCAGAAAACTGCGCCCACGTTTGATTTTTCAGGAAAACCTACTTGGAGTTACAGTAGTAGTGCAGACCGATTATTGCAGCAGTAAAAAAAGGGTAAAACACGCGAAGGTGAGCACCTGAGACCGATGAAGCCTGTTGTACCGAATACTTCCAGTCGTCCCCTACATTGGTGTCCAGCGCTACTATTGCGGGGGACCATAGTAAATAGGACCAAATATTAGTGTAAAAATAGGTAAATATGTAGGTTTTTGTTTGTACCGCAGGTCCTATTTACTATGGTCCCCCGTGATAGATCACCATGTGCGACGAAGCCGACCACTGGTTCGGAGATATGTACAATACGCCGAGCAGAACGCAGGCGCATGCTCCATGGGGGCAGTGGATTAGCGCAGCATAAGGGTCGCGGTGAAATAAGGGTAAGAGGCCAAGGGTGCACAAGTGCCCGCTTAGAGCGCCGCCTGTACCAAGGGTACTGCGATCGAAGTACGTAGCACTTAATTTTCTAGTACTATTTTACGGGGGATCATTATACCATAGTAAAT
Source organism: Alaria marginata (assembly GCA_037833945.1). Lineage (NCBI taxonomy): Eukaryota > Phaeophyceae > Laminariales > Alariaceae > Alaria > Alaria marginata. The sequence continues at coordinate 8,460 of JBBMKB010007564.1, read as the reverse complement.
AGGACCTACGGTACATACTAACAACTATGTTTACCTATTTTTACTAACAATATTTGGTCCTGCTTACTATGGTCCCCCGTAATAGCAGTTAGAGTAACAAACTTCCCAATAGCCGTGTGTACTTGACAAGATTTCAACCGAAATTTTACACCTACCCTAACCCTACCCCGAACCCTACAAGGGTCATCAGCAACGAGCTATAGCATAAATCCCAGAAATCTAAGGGATGCAGACAGACGGACAGACGGACTATCAACATTAGTAGTAGACAGTGAATATCGGCCTCAGCGTACGTTTTTACTCAAAATTCGGTTGTTGGGCGAGAAGTAGAGGTCGGCCGTCAGAGAAAGCGGGTGCTACCTATCTTTTCCGCAGCACCCCCTAGGGTTACAAACGTACCACTAGACTGAGAGGCTTCTGCGGTAGGGGGGGCGTTACTTGTTTCCGAGGATGGTGACTTGATTGCTTCAATAACTCTGTACCTCACCCCAAAAACACTGATTTTGTTTTTGTAAACTGAAAGTGCTACCCGGTACGGAGAAATCTGTCGTAACACAATATAGAGATTCCGACGACTTTGGGTTAGTAGGTTGTGGAGCCCTGTCATTCAGAAAACAAAAAGGCCAAAAAGTGCTATACTAAATGTAGTATTAATAGTATTACAGTATTAATACCACCGCAGTTCATAAAACCAAAGGTAAACACAGCAACCTATCATTTCTCTACTTTTACTATTACGGGGGACCATAGTAAATAGGACCAAATATTGTTTGAAAAAATAGGGAAATATATAGGTTTTTGTGTGTACCGTAGGTCCTATTTACTATGATATGGTCCCCGGTAATACCAATATGTGGTCCTGTTTACTATGGTATATAGCACGGGTCTTAGTTTGGTAGAAACAGAAACAGAAACAGAAACAGAAACAGAAACAGAAACAGAAACCATCCTATCGAAACATAATTCGCGGCGAAATCTAGAGGCAGCCCTTGTAGAGCCCCTTTCGCGTGGTGGTTACAGGAAAACATCTCGGAGGGGAAGCTGTTACCGGCGGAAAATAACGCCTTCTTGCGACCGAGAAAACCCTCAAATTTTCTTTCAGGGGTGTTTTTCTTCCGGTTTAACATCAAAACATTGTGGGTCTTAAGTCTAACTTCTACATTTTACTGGAGCTTTGCGCCCAGTAGTGTTGGATAAACTCCGACCACGGGGTTAGCTCCTTCACGTAGAGGCGCAGCAAGGAAGAGACACACGAGATATATCGTATTTTATTTTCGAGAACGTTGGACAAAATGAACCTAACTATAATCTCCCAAACAGTACGGAGGAATCGGCCTGAAGCGTTCCTGGAAAGTTTAAATCGACGGCGACGACCTGTGCCGATCTGCGCCAATCAACGCCCTGCCCTGTCCACCGGGAGCAAACCCGCAGCCGAAGCTTATTAATGCTACGGTTACTTAAACTACGTTTGTTTTGGGGGGGGTTGCTTGAAATCGGTGTGTGACATGGTTTTGCGGTTTTAAAAGGGACGGGTGCTAAGATACTAGGTATTAGTATAGCACTTTATGGCGTTTTTTGTTTGTGAATGACGGGGCACCTCAACCCGAAATGACTTACTAATAGTATAGTATACTAATAGTACTAATAGTATAGGAATGTCATTCTTGTTTAGCAATCCGATGTTTTGGCATCCCTAGGCCATGTGTTTGTTCATCGCTTTGAAGCTTCAGCTTACTCAAAATCAGTTGGTGGGCGAGGTCCAGAGAGACCTAAAGCGAAGACCCCCAGAAAACACGGGCGCACCTCTATCGTAGCACATTTCAATGGTCAATCTACCGTAAAACCAGGGCGTGGGGGAGGATTCGGCTAAGGGATTTATCAGCTCCGCCGTCAGAGTTGTCTCGAATGAGCTGATATGAACTACTATACAGATAGATCACCGATCCCCGCTTGATTGTGAATCTTGATCTCTCAGGAGAGATATTTTATGATGTAGTAGCTCATGTTACCGAGAGGGAACCGAACCGTCTGCATGATCTCACACACGTTTCCAGGGTTGGATCTGTATTAGCTACATACTTCGTATACAGATCCCGCACAACATCTCACAGTGGCAGATGCACGATCTATTATAATAGATGATCTAGACGATCTAGATGATCTAGATGATCTATTACGGGGGACTATACTATAGTTAATAGGACCTACGGTAGACACACAAAAACTATGTGTTTCTCTATTTTTACTACCAATATTTGGTCCTATTAACTACGTTCCCCCGTAATAGTATTGGTACTGTAAGTTGACCGTGAAGACGATTCCGCAGAACGCTAAAGGTGCAGTCTCCAGTTTGGTTAATACTGTTATTGGTGGGAAACAGATCGTGTACAGAGAGGGGAAGGTCATTCACGAAAAGGCGAAAACTTAACACACACGCAGATTCGGCAACATGTGCTTGATTGCGTGACTACTAGATTACTAGATTACTAGATTACTAGATTACTAGATTACTAGATTACTCTTACGGTCGGCGTGTGTGTCAGTTTTTTTTCTGTCACCAGAGTCTCCGTGCTGAAGTAGCACAACTCCGATCTTATCACCTGGGCAACTCCGCTACAGTCAGCTGGATCGATAACTCGAGGTGTCTCCCGCTCTCCAGCTGCGCTATTACGGGGGACCATAGTAAATAGGACCAAATATTGTTAGTAAACATAGGTAAATATATAGTTTTTTGTGTACAACGTAGGTTCCGTTTACTATGGTCCACCGTAATAGTACTAGCTGCAGATAGAGCGCAAGGCTGGCCGACGCGGTCTCGCATCGACTATATATATACATAATATTGTAATGGGGTAAAAGACGTGAAGACGTAAGCTGCGGAAGGGGTTCAACACCATTTTCTAAGGCTCAAAATGTTAGGGGCTGTGTACCTATCCCAACCACTGCATGCGTCTATTTAGGATAACACAATGTGGAACCTGATCAACAATACCATGGCCTAGGTTTGCGACGAAAAAGTACTGTGAAACACAAACGGCATTCCAACGATATTTGTGATCTCCTCCGATGAGGAGCCCCCGTCACCACAGAGTGCTCTACCCCTATCGAAATGGTCGAACGGTTATTAAAAACAGAACTACTACATCCTAACCCTACCCGTAACCCTATCAACAGAACTACTTATATAACTGGTAATATAATAATAGAAGTATTAATACAGTAATATAACTACTGTAGTAATAAGAGTAGCAGCACTACTCCTTGTGCTATCTTAAAACTATCCCACCGCAACTCTTATTAATAGTACAGTTTTACAAAATTGTGGCTAAAGTACTAAAACGATTAAAGAATGAACCGGTTTACCAGTCTAAAGCGTATCCTATCCTAACTCCAAGTAGTGTTTCTCAAACGTGGGGGCTTAATGCGAAACCAGTCGAAGCCTCGACCTTTTTGCTACTATAAAACGTACCCCATCCTAAATCCAGCGATGTCCCCCAACAATTCGGGTTTACTGCTAAGACGGTTAAGGTATTAACCCTTTTTCTACCGGAAAATGTATCCCACCCTAAATCTAGGAAACATTTCTCAACAATGCGGGCGCGCTGCTTAAACAATCAAAACGCAAACCCTTTTGCTGCTGCAAAATGTGCCCCACCAAAAATCCAAGTAATACTTCGCGACAATGCGGGTTAGGTGCCATAAACGTTAAGGCCTGAAACATTGTACCACCCTAAAATGTATCCCACCCTAATTCCAGGTAGTGTTTCTCAACAAGGTGAATTCACCGCAAAAACAGTGAAAGCACGAACCCTTATACCACTTTACTAACGTAGCCCACCCTAAACCCAACTATTACGGGGGACCATAGTAAACAGGACCAATTATTGCTCGTAAAAACAGGTAAATATATAGGATTTTGTCTGAACCGTAGGTTCTATTTACTACGGTCCCCCGTAATACTATCCACCAACATTGCGGGGTGCAGTGCTAAAGCGGTCAAAGTACGAACCGTTTTACTACTCGAAAACGTACCCCGCGTTCCTCCAAAAGGTGAGTTCACTACTAAACCAGTTAGCACGTAAACCCTTGCGCTGCCCCAAAACGTACCTCACCCTAGATCCAAGTAGCGTTTCCCATAAACGCGGGTAGCTAAAGCAGTCAAAGCAAAAACCGTTTTGCCAACTCGAAATCGTATCCAACCTAAAAATGCAATTACTGTTTCCCAACAATGCGGGACTCGTTCTACGATAGACCCCCCACAAAACCAGCGATTTATTTAACGAACGTAAAAAACGGCTGCCCGGCACGAGGAAGGATTCTATAAAAAAAAACATATTCTTATATTTTCTTGTTTTGGAAAGGGCCATCGAACGATGCCGCGGGTTGAGTGCTAAAACGGTAAAAGCATGAACCTGAGAGCTGAAACCGTAAACGCATGAACCTGCGTGCTGAAACGGTAAAAGCACGAACCGTTTTTGCTACCCTCACACGTATGCCACCCTAAACCCAAGTTATGTTTCCCCAACAATTCGGGTTTCGTGCGAAAACGGTCAAAGCATGAACCGTGTTACCACTCGAAAACGTATTCCACCCGAAATCCGAGTCGTGTTTCTACAAAAAGGTGGGTTCACTGCTGAAGCAGTTAAAAAAGCGTACACCCTTGTGCTACCCTAGGATGTATCCCACCCTCGATCCAAGTAATGGTTCACAAAAACGGGGGTAGAGTGCTAAAACGGTAAAAACATGATCCCTTTTACTACTCTAAGGTACCCTAAATCCAAGTTATGTTTCACGAAAACGCGGGTTTAATGCTAAAACGGTCAAAGCATGAACCGTTTTTATTTCTCGAAAACATTTTCCAGGTCGTGTTTCTAAAAAACCAAAGTGGGTTCATTGCTAAAGCAGTTAAAACATACATCCTTGTACTACCCTAAGATGTATCCCACCCTCAATCCAACTAACGTTTCCCGAAAATGCGGGTTTAATTAATACTTGTAGCGGTTTAAACATAAACCGTTTAACTGCTCCTAAAACGTATCCCGCCCTAAATCCGAATCGTGTTCTAAAGAAGGTGGGGGTCCCTGCTAAAACCCGTTCAAGCATAAAAAAGCCTTGTACTGCCCTAAATTTTATCCCACACTAAATCCAAGTAATGTTTCACGAAAACGCCGGTTGAGTGCTAAAACGGTTCAAGCCTTCACCCTTTTACTACTCCAAAATGTATCCCACCCTAAATCCAATTCATGTTTCCAGAAAATGCGGGTCGAATGCTTAAACGGTGAAAGCATTAACCGTTTTACTGCTCTAATATTTAGCATTCACCGTTTTACTGCTCTAACATGCAAACCCATTACGAATTTTTACTAAGGCGATCTGAGTAAGGCGGTATCTCGATACAAGGCGGTCTCAAACTCTTGGCGCGACAGGGGAACTGCACTCCTAAAACCTGGAAGGAGTAAGGGGGTTTCCCCAAAAAAGGCGGTAAAATTGCCCTGGCACACTACCCACCGCCGCACTGGGAACCCCCTACGGCTGCACCACCACCACAACCACCACCACCACCACCATGCTGCACAAGTGTCGAAGAACCCTTGGATTTTATTACGGGGGACCATGGTAAATAAGACCAAATATTATTAACAAAAATAGGATAATATATAGTTTTTGTGTATACCGTAGGTCCTGTTTACTATGTTCCCCCGTAATAGTTGAATTTGAGGCACTCGACGAACCCCAGTAGTCCTGGATGCTTCGTGTGGCCGAATGGTAGAATCATCCCACGATTTTCCAGGGCTGCTTTCCTCGGGATTTCTACCGTTTGGTTAAAATCCCGCGGGATTCTACGGAGTACGGGATAATCCCGTGATCCCGTTCGTTGTGCTTCGAAGACCCCGTTCCCGTCCAAAGAGATCCCGCGGAAATATTCGCGGTCCCGATCCCGTCCCGTGCAAGTTTTGAAATCCCGATCCCATAATTTCGAGTTTTTTTTTCCCTCTGAAGCCCCGAAGGTTTTTTGGGAAAAATCACTTGGAAATAGTTTGGGATTTGTTTTTAGCAGGAGGTAAAAGGGTTCAGGTTGTTTAAATAAATATGAAGTATACTTAATAATTAAATAATAAATTGTTTGGTTTGGGGAGGACAAGTGGACACACTATTTTTCTTTGGTCGAAATATTTCGGACCAAGAAACAGCGTGCGCCAGGTCAAAAAACCCTTTCAGACATTAACTTGGCCTTGATGAGTCAGTCTCAACTACAGTACATGCTGGATGCCGTGCTGCGTGTGCTTCATATGTAAAGGATACTTCCTGAGCGGGAGATGTAGACTGCGCAAAAACTAAAAAGAACAATGCGTTTTTTTGTATTTTTGGAGGACGGTGCAAATTAATGATGCATTTAAATCCCAGGCATTGAAAATATGAAATTTGCCAAACGAAAGTGATTAGATATTATTTTATGCTGATAATAGAGTGAATTATTTGTTTTTCGTCTTCTGGCACACGAAATAAAAAAGAAACGCGACGAGGTGGGGCGTGTGGGAGTGCGATGGCAGCATCCACATACTCGCCTGTGTTGGCCGCCTGATGCGCGGGGGGTTAGGGGGTGTACTCATTTTATGCATGGCCGTAGTCGTGAAATTTGACCCTAGACCATCGCATCCCTATGATACAATGCTGGGATGAAGCACATCGGGTTTCCCCAAAATGCAATGCATACAGTAACTCCAAGGTGTTTTCCCCCCAAAAAGTGCGTGCGTTTCCAAAGGGGTTCCCGTTTTTTTTCCAGGCATGCGAGGGAATTGGGCCGGCATTTTGTTTTTTTTAAAGCCCGACTTCCCTCGGAAAAAGTCCCCGCGCCAAGGGCAGTTCTGCGCGTCTTAGAGGACACATTGTTCCAACGCGCCCATTTTGAAACGAACCGTCTAAAAACGCGGAGTGCAGCATAAACTCGAGCAGAGCCTCTGTTGGATCGATCGTGTGCCCATTGAGCCATTTTTGATTGAAATTGCATCAAAAATCGAAACTTTATTACATCAAAAACTCAAACAGAGAGCTTGTGTTGATCGATTTTGTGTCCAACAATCCCGTTTGGAAGGAAATTGCATAAACAAATGCAGTGCACAATTTGTTATGTTGTTTGCCTCTTAGCGGCCTTCTAGGAAGGCCGTGGTCGCCAAAGCCCCCCCCTCTCTCCCTCGGTAATGTATTCCTCGTTTATATCTCGCATAGGGATTCGCATTGCTGTTTCCCGACGGCTTTTCCCGATTATTGTTGTCAAACGTTGCGCCCTCGCAACTCTAGGCGACTAAAACATAATAAGCAAAAACAAAAACCCCTACAATATTGTTTTACTGGTAAATCCTGTTTGAGTGACGACATGCAGAGTAGCCAGAAACGAAAACATGCGGTTCCTGCCTTCCTTTTGTTAAATAAAGCCTAGGCGCTAGACACACAGCCCTCTGTTTATTTTGTGATGGTATAGTCATCACGTTCGGGAAGCGAGGAAATCGGGCCGGCATTTCCCGGAACAAGCCCTACTACCCTCGAAGAGGAACTCAGGATAGTGTCCCACTTCTCGAGGGTCACAGTTGCAAGCTTTTGCCACTACAGTGCGTATCACAGGGTTGATGTTGGCACAAGGCCAAAAATGAAAGTGTGCAAACCGAGCCTCTGTTTGAGGTTTTGATGGACTCCATATTTAAAAGAAATTTCAATCAAAATGGGCGCGTTGGAATCACAATTGATATTAGGGTTTTTCGATGGACTCCACTGGTGTAATCACTTTAGATCAACATTGTTTGGTTGGAAACACAACGTTGGAGTTTTGATGCACTCCACTTTTTCAAGCAATTTTAAACAAAATGGGCTCGTTGGAGACCAAATTTATCCGACAGAAGCTCTGTTTGAGTTTTTGATGTGCTGCATGTTTTCAAGCATTTTCAATCAACATTGGTTCGTTGGAAACAATTTAATTTTAGTGCGTATGTGCTCCATCCTTTTTAGCACTTTCAGTCAACGTCGATTCGTTGTCAACATAATGTTTGGGTTGTTATGCACTCCACTTTTTCGAGGTATTTCGATCAAATGGGCTCGTTGGAAACACAATTGATCTAACAGACGCTATCCGTTCAAGGTTTGGTTGTACCCCACCTCTTCAGACAATTATTTTCAAAATGAGTTGGTCGGAAACACGATTGACCTGACCGAAGCTCTGTTCGAGATTTGAAACAAAAACAAAAGCACATTGAAGAAGGCTGTTTGTTGTACGCGAGATTTCTACTCGAATCGTTCAAACACAAAGTAGTGCCTTTTTTAAACACTCCAAATTCACCCCCCCCCCCCCAAATCCAAGATGGTGGTCGAGTTGGATCATTTTGTGCGGAGCGGAGAACCCTAACTCCGCGCAAGGGGGATGATGTCACGTAGTGTGTATATGGTAAGGCACCCACGAGGCAGTTACAT
>JBBMKB010007453.1:0-17576 GCA_037833945.1 Alaria marginata | reverse complement strand
CGAAACCGACACGATCAAAGATTTTCTTGCCGCTCCAAGGTTTTCCCGAGTTCATACATCATTATATATATAGATATATATATAGATATACTGTTTTTAGTTTTTAGTACGTAGTGTATCGTACATACTATTTTTAGTATGTAGGTTCTTCTATGGCCACATCATTTGGCGGCAAAACAAACTTACGAATAACTCACGAAATATCGCTCTTCTCAGGAAAAACACCCCGTGGCCTTGGCTCGGTGTAAGGAATCGTTTGCCGTACTCTTTTTATAAATCATATGGCTACGAAGTTATCCCGAATGAAACGAAACAAGTCGACCTTCCAGATCCAGTTTTTTGGTAATATTTCATACAAATTTGACTTTTAAAAAAAAAACACAAACGCCGTGCCAAGAAAATGCTGAGAGCTGTCCAAATCCGTTGAGATATTAGAGATCATGGAAAAGCACCGATCCCAAGAAACGAATAAAGTGTTTCCGGTATATCTAGGATAAAAGGGCTCAGCGAAAAAAAAAGAAAAAAAACTCTCCTTGGAGACCTGCGCCTAGAGACAGGGCGTTTGCCGGTGTCTTTGGATTTCGGAACAACTACCTCCACCCCGAGAAAAAGGCACCTTGGCGCTGGGGAAATTGTGGACAAATCGTCCTGCATGGACCATACCACACGATACGTATTTGTTTTTATGAGGAGAGGAGATATTTATATTTTCAATATTTGACTCGTGTAGGAAGCAACCGGCCCTCGTCAACTTGCTGCTGCATTTTTAAACCACAACACTGTAGATCTGGTGCGGGTCGCTTTCGTCAGGTAGCAAAACCACTCCTATCCCCCGGAGTACAAGTACTCGAAGCCCTTGCACGCCCTCGAGCTCACCGATCACTCGCATGCATGTGTGGTGTGTGGTGTGTGGGATAGGTTTGGTATACTCGTATGATACACTGACCTATGACTGGTTCAAAGTACATATCAATGACCTGCGGCTTGATACTGCTGCTGCTGCTGCTGCTGCGTATAGACGAGGCACACTTACTTGTTGTGTGTACAGGAGTACAGCAGTATTATCGGACACCCAATCAGAAACAGGAATGCTGGCTTAGGATGGATTTCTTTTTTGAGAAAGGGTGCATTCTGCAAAACCTTCAGTATTATAATGGCTCCCGAATTTCTTATGTTTCCGTCAATCTCAGCTTGGCTTTCATATTTCCTTGTTTCTTGTTATTAATATTAGTAGGTGTCCTGTGTCCTCTGTATCTGTCATGCCTGCATCATACTATATGTGATAACGTGTGTGGCATGTGGAAGTGCCGACAGCCGGCCTAGCCTAATGCAGTTATATGATGGAGATTTCACTCGGACTGAAAACTCTTAATTACTCCCACTCTTCTAGTATTTTCGAATCACCTGTGTCGAGCACGTTGCCGCTTGCACCGATTCGTCCTCTAGGGGACTGCTACTTGTTGCGTTTTGCACACTACCTTGTGTGCTAAATCAAGCAGTACACTGTCGACGTCCTACACCTTCATCGTCGTCGTCTACAAAATCGCACGTACTATATAGGATGTAGACAACCACAATACATTCGACTCAGCACTATTATAGTAGTTGATTTGGCTGTATTTCTGAACAAACCATTCGGTTGAGGTAAACAAGCTCTTCGCCGGTATTTTGTCCCAGAAACGTGTCCGTCATGGCTTCGAACAGGGCACTACTTCAAGTACAGCCGACAAGTACTCCTGACAAATAAAGCTGTTACCTGATCGCGCAACAACTCCGCCACGTTGCTGAGCGGTATTGCCAGGGAAGGGTCCTCCGGGCCCAAGACCTTCTCCGTTATGGCCAACGCTCGTTGGAAGAGTGGTACAGCGCGGGCGCAGTTGCCCTGTGCAACAGGCAGTTGGTTGGTGGTGTAAATGAGTGGTCAGTGAGCTCAACGGACGAGCGGCTTGGACGTATATGGGGCAATCAAAACACAACGCGGTCGCAGTATTTGCGAATCATCTGTGTCGCGAGCACGTTGCCGCTTGCACCGGTGTTTCCTCTAGGGCCGTTACTTACTGTACAACAACTGGTTTGCAAAATCAAGCAGTCCTCAAGTGACAATCTACTCCCACGCCGTCGTCCACACAATCGCAAGTATCACGTAGTCCATCACAATACATTCGCTTCATCAGCAGCCTTAGCATCATTCATGCATTTGCTTCATTCCGAAACTAAACAAATGTTTGAGGGAAGCACGCTTTTTGGCCGGCATTTTATCCTACGAAAGTGTCCAGCACAGCTTCGGGCCCTTCACACTCTACATACATCCGATAAGTGCTCCTGGCAACTGAAGTTGTCACCTGACTCCGAAACAACAGCCCCATGTTGTTGAGCAATGCCCCCACGTCAGGATGATCCGGACCAAGGGCCTTCTCGTTTATGGCCAACGACCGCTGGTAAAGTGGCTCAGCCTCCGCATAGTTACCCTGTGCAACAGGCAGCGGGTTGGTGCTAATGGTGGTCAAGAATTTCACCGAGGCGCAACTTCAATTTTGAGCCGTTGGATATCCAACGCCGTCAGAGTGTTTGTAAGTTCTTTGACATCACTTTATCCCGCTAAAGTATCCGGCACGTCTTCGAAAAGGCCCCTTCGCACACATTCGAGAACTACTGCTGACAAATCAAGTTATCACCTGGGCCTTGAACAACTTTGCTAGACTGTTGAGCGATGTTGCCACAGAAGGGTGCTCCGGACCCATGGACGCCTCGTTTATGGCCAACGATCGCTGTAAAAGTGGCTCAGCGTCGACGTAGTTGCCCTGTGCAACAGGCAATGTGTTGGTGTAAATGCATGGTCAACTAAATATCGGACGAGCGACTTGGATTGTTATGAAGAAACCAATACATACCACGGTCGTAGTATTTGTGGATCGTCTGTGTCGAGCACGTTGCCGCTTGCACCGATTTGTCCTCTAGGGGGCGGCCACTTGTTACGTGTTTCACAATACCTTGTGTGCAAAATCAAGCAGCACACTGTCGACGTCCTACACCTTCACCGTTGTCGTCTACAAAACCGCACGTACTATATTGGTTGTAGACAACCACAATGCATTCGCTTCAACTTTAGTATGGCCCTTGAGTTTGCTGTATTTCTGAACCAATTGGTTCAAGTAAGCAAGCTCTTCGCCGGCATTTTGTCCCACGAAAGTGTCCGCCGTGGCCTAGAAAAAGGCAGTTCACACCTTAGCGACAAGTACTCCTAACGAATAAATTTCCACCTGTTCACACAACGACCCCGCCACGTTGTTGAGTACTGGTGCCACGTCAGGGTGATGCAAACCCAGGGCCTTCTCTTGTATCGCCAACGCTCGCTGGTGAAGTGGCGCAGCCCCGGCGTAGTCGCCCTGTGCAACAGGCAGTCAATTGATGAAAAGCAATGGTCAACCACTTCACGGAGGAGCGGCTTGGATTGTTGAAGAGCCAATCAATACACAACGCGGTCTTACTATTTGCGCATCGTCTGCGTACGTTGTCGCTTGTGCCGATATTGTACCTCAAGTGGGCTGTTACTCGTTGCAAAATACCTTAGTTTGCTAATTTAAGCAGATCTCCGTTGGCGGCCTACATCCACACCACCGTCCACCAAATCGCACGTATCCTGGAGATAATCACACTACATTCGCTATAACTTTAGCATCATCGTTGAATTTGCTTCATTCCGAAAATAAAAATTAAAAAATTGAGGGGAGCAATCTCGTCGCCGGCATTTTATTCTGAAAAAAGTATCTGGCACGGCCTCAAACAAGGCGCTTCGCACATTTACGAGTATTGCTCCCGGCAAACGAAGTTATCACCTGGCTGTGCAAGAACTCTGCCAGGTTGTTGAGCGATATTGCCACGCCAGGGTGATGCGGACCTAGGGCCTTCTCGTTTATGGCCAACGACCGCTGGTAAAGTGGCTCCGCCTCGGCGTAGTTACCCTGTGCAACAGGCAGCGGGTTGGTGTCAATATGTGGTCAAGCAAATTCGCGGGGGCGCTACTACAACCATGAGTCGCTCGTGTTAATAGATATCCAACGCCGTCAGAATATATTGCCCGCTCGTCGTCGGGACTTTCTTCCACAAAAGTGTCTGGCAAGGCCTCGAAGAGGTCTACTCATAAATTTGCCAAGAAACGCTCCTGATAAATGGAGTTCTCACCTGGGCATTGAGCAACGCTGCTAGGCCGTCGAGCGACACTGCCACGGAAGGATGATCGGGACACAGGGTCTTCTCGTTTATGGCCAACAACCGCTGGTAAAGTGGCGCAGCCTTGGCAAAGTCACCCTGTGCGACGGACAGAAGGGTGGTGTTCATGGCGGAAAAGCAATCCGCCAACGTGCAACTTTTGTAAGCCAACGCGGTCGTAGTGTTTTCGAATCATCTCTGTGTCGAGTACGTTTGGCGCTTGCGCCCAATTTCCCACACGAGGGCTAAAACGTGCTGCACAATACCTGGTGTACGAAATCATGCTACACGCTTGTCGTGGACGGCCGGTATCTTCTCCGTCGTCGGCTACAAAATCATACGTCGCGCGTAGATTATCATACTTCCTTCGCCTCAGGAAGCGGTCCCCTTCTCGGCAAAAAACAAAACGCGATGTTGAATCGTTTTTGTGTCGCGTGTGGGCCCGTATAGTACGTTGCACTACAGTAGTATTGGCAAGCTCCTCAAGGAGACTTCAGAAATTACACAGCTCACAGAAGACTCATCACGTAGTTTCCAAGAAACGCAACACGAAACGAAGGTTGAAGGTTTTGCACAGGACGACCCACCGTCAATGAATCTGCCGAATTAATGGACTGCGTGTAGTCATGCGATTTTGAGGAAAGCCATTCGCGGGTAATTTGATCAAGTGTCCAGCATGGATTCGAACAAGAACCTTCGAACATTTCAGAGAAATATCTATATATGACGAAGAAAGTCCTCACCTGAGTCCTAAACAACAACGCCAGGTCGTTGAGCGATGTTGCCACGTCACGGTGCTCCAGACCCAAAGCCTTCTCTCGTATGGCCAACGACCGCCGGTAAAGTGCCTCCGCTTCGGCGTAGTTGCCCTGTGCAACAAACAGTTGGTCCGTGTAAATGAGTTGCGTGGCACTGACTTTCATCGAGGTCGTATTATTTTTCGGGAAAAAACCGGTGTCGAGCACGGTACCGATTCCGCCGAATTTCCCATGTGATGCCTCGCGTACAATAGCAAGCAGTACGCTGTTGACGGCCTATATAGTCGCCGTCGACGGCCACAAAATCGTATCGTACATGTCGTGTAGACAACCACGGCAAATTCGACCCAAAACTTTAGCATCATCGTTGAAATTTCTGCATTCCAAAACTAAACAACTGTCCGAGAGAAGCAAGCTCGTGGCAGCTATTTATCCCACAAACTTGTCCAGCACAGCCATGAACAGACCCCTTCACACATTTCCGAGTAAGGCTCCCGACCAATGAAGTTGTCACCTGTGTCTGCAACAACCCCGCCAGGTCGTTGAGCGATGTGGCTACGTTAGGGTGATCCGGACCGAGGGCCTTCTCTCCTATGGCCAACGATCGCTTAAAAAGTGGCTCGGCCCCGGCATAGTTACCCTGTGCAACAGGCAGAGGGACGGCGCTAACTGTGGTCAGGTAATTTTCGGAGGCGCGACTAGATTTGTGAGCTGTTGGATATCCAAAGCTGGCAGAGTTTTTGCGAAACATCTCTGTGTCGAGTACGTTGAGGCTTGCGCCTAATTTCCCACACGAGGGCTGTTGCTTGTTGCACAATATCTGGTGCGTCGTGTGCGAAAACATGCGGCACTCCTGTCGTTGACGGCCGGTACCTTCGCTGTCGTCGGCTACAACCTCTCATGTCTTTCGTAGGCAATCATACTTCCTTCGCCTTAGGAAACAGTCCCCTTTTTAGGAAAAAAACACGTTATCTCGGATCGTTTTTCTTTCTTCGCGTGTCGGCTGCAGCAGTCGTACGAGAACATTGTGCTGCAGTAGTATGGGTAACCTCTGCAAGGGTAATTCGGTATCTACACAGCTCACAGACGACTCGTTAGGTACAGCAGTTTCCAACAAACGCAACGCGAAACAAAGGTTAGGCTTTCACTGGAGGACCTACTGTAGTGTCAATGAAACTGCTGCATTCTATCACTATAGCCATGGGTTTAGCAGTCAAACACCACAACCATGTGTTTAGTGTTTAGAGGAAGGCGTTTCGCGGGTGACTTCGTCAAATTTCCGGTACGGTCTCGAACAGGGTGCTTCAAACGTTTCCGATAATTGCTCATGACAAACGAAACCCTCACCTGGGCCTGGAACAACTCCGCTAGGACGCTGAGCGATGATGCCACGGAAGGGTGCTGCGGACCCGAAGCCTTCTCCGATATGGCCAACGACCGCTCGCAGAGTGACTGAGCCTCGGGGTAGTTACCCTTCGCATCAGGCAAGTGGGTCCGCGTAAATGAGTGATCAAGCGCTTCACGGAGGCGCGGCTTGGACTATGATCAAAGAAAAAGCCAACAGGGGTCCTAAACATTGCGAAACATTCCTGTGTCGAGTACCTTACCGCTTGCGTCGAGTTCCTCGTACGAGGGCTGTTACTTGTTGCACAACACCTGGTGAGCGAAAGTCAAGCAGCACTCTGTTCACGGCCTGAACCTTCGCCGTCGGTGGCTGGGAAATCGTGTATACGTGCCGTGTAGACAACCACAGCGTGTAAACAACCACAGCGTGTAGACAACCACAGGAAATTCGTTTTAGCAATACCATGGTCATTGAATTCGCTGCATTCATAAAAAAAAGCAGTTAGTGGTTGTTTAAGGGAGGCAAGCTCATCGCCGGTATGTATCCTACGAACGTGTCCGGCACGGCCTCGAATAGAGGCCCTTCACGCATTTGCGAGTAATGCTTCCGACAAACGAAGTATGCACCTGATGCTTCAACGCCCGCGCCAGGTTGTTGAGCGCACTTGTTATCTCAGGGTGATCCGGACCAAGGGCCTTTTCGCGTATGGCCAATGCCCGCCGGTAAAGTGGCTCAGCCTCTGCATAGTTACCCTGTGCAACAGGCAGAGGGCTGTCGTTAATGGTGCTCAAGCACTTCATGGAGACGGACTTATATAAATAGTTAGCTGTTGGATATTCAAGGCGGTCAAAGTAATATCGAATCGACTCTGTGTCGAGTACGCTGACGCTTGCGCCCAATTTTCCACACGAGGGTTGTTAACAGTCTCGCAATACACGGTGCGCGAAACCATTCAGCACTCTTGTCGTTGAAGGCCGGTCGGTATCTTCGCCGTCGTCGGCTTCAAAATCGTCGTCTTTCGTAGATAGTCATGCCCCATTCGCCTTACAGGGCAGTTTCCGTCTCGGCAAAAACAGCACGATCTTGAGTCGTTTTATTCCGCGTGTGGGCTGCAGCGCTTGTACGAGTATTTTGTACTGCAGTACAGTACGCGACAGATGTTAAGAATCTGGTAATTAAGAATTTCAGGCTCATGTTTTGGAAAAAATAAGAACAGGGCCTCCTTTGTACTGAAAATAGTGCATGACACACCCTGCCCTACATAAGAATTCCAGCCTGGCCAGAAATAAGAGATTCTTAACTAGTGTCGCGTACTGTAGACTGAGCCAGGCAAGGGGGTTCCAGTAATCACATAGCTCACCAAAGACTCATCACGTACCTTCCAAGAAACGCAACACGAAACAAACGTTAAACCGGCTTTCACTGGAGGAACTGCTGACAATGAATCTGCCGCAATAATTTACTACGTATAATATATTTGACCGTGTATTTTTCAGGAAAGCCAGTTGCGGGTAACTTGGGCAACTGTCCGGTACGATCTCGAACCGGGCGCTCCCAACATTTCCAAAACAAAACTCCTGGTAGATCAAGTCCTCACCTGGGCCGTCAACGTTACCCCGATGTTGTTGAGCCATGTACTCACGGCAGGGTGCTCCGGACCCGCAACCTTCTCTGTTGTGACCAACGCTCGCTCCCAGAATGGTTGAGCCTCGGAGTAGTTGCCCTGTGCATCAGGCAAGCGGGCCGGCGTAAATGAGTGTTGGGGCACTTTACAGAGGCGCGGCTTAGAGTATGAGTCATTAAATACCAGTTATTAAAATACCAAACTCAGTCGTAGTACTTGCGAAACACTTTCTGAGTCTAGCAACGCTGATCCTTGCGCCGAATTTCCCAACCGGGGCCATTTCGTGTTGCACGATACGGGGTGCCAGCAAAATTACGCAGCACTCTTCTCAACAACGGCTTGTCGTTGACGGCCTATGAATTCGCCGTCGCTGTCTACAGAATCGAAAGTCTTTCGTGGACACCTATATACTGTATTTGCCATATTATACGGGGCGGTACCCTTCACGGCAGAAAACACACAATTTAAACGTAGTGTCTCCGTGTGGGCTGCAGCAGTTGCACGATTGTCCCACCGGCAGTGTTCGTCTGTTGCTCTGCAAGGAAGGACGTTTGAGCAATCAGTTGCACAGCTCACGGCAGACTCATCACGCGGTTTCCAAGAAACGCGACACGAGACAAAAGGCGAAGCATTTCACCGAAGTCACAGCCAGTCACAATCACACCGAGGGGGGTCTTGCAGGGTCAGCCTTAGCGCCCCTAAAGAACAAACTTGCTGAACAATGGTGCACGGTAGGCCAAGATTTCGGTTATTATGAGGTCGATGACGACACCAGTTAAGTACACGAGTATGGTTTTGGCAATATGCCTCGGACTTGAATCCACCACATGAATGTCTCAAAAACACGTGTTCCAAAACTCTAGCAGAGGCCGAAAAAGGCTGCCAGTCGCCCCGCCGGTAGAATAGAAACGCCAGCCGACAAGTAGGGGGTGCCTATTCCGCGGTTAGAAAGGTCACATACCGTTCGGCGGGTAGAAACGCCGCGACGGTTGTGGTACAGTTGTTTTGAACTACTGTATATCGCACGGCCAGACTCGTGACATTATTTTCAAGAAAAACTCAGCACGAAAAAGGGCCAAAGGTTTCCACTGAAGGACCTTTCGTAAAACAAAACACGGTCGTTGAAATTGATGCTACCTTTCCGCACAAGCTCTTCGCCGGCATGTTACCTCACGAAAAATATCCAGCACGGCCTCGAACAGGACCCTCCACACATTTACGAGTGAAACTCCCGACCAATGAAAGTATCACCTGACTGTGCAGCAGCCGCCCCAGGTCGTTGAGCGACTTTATCACGTCAATGTGATCTGGACCCAAGGCCTTCTCTCTTACGGCCAACGACCGCTGATAAAGTGTCTTAGCCGCGGCGTAGTTGCCCTGTGCAAACAGGCATCGGGTTGGTGTAAATAAGTGGCCAATCGCCTCACAATGGAGAGGCTTAGACTGTTATGAGACAACGACTACACAATGCAGTCGGAGTGCTCGAGCACGTCGCCGTTTGCGCCGACTACTATACTCACGAGGGTTGTTACCTGTCGCACAATATCTGGTGTGTGTAAAACCAAGCCACCCTCAGGTTGACGGCCTACACTACACCTTCGCTGTTGTCGGCAACAAAGTCGCGCGTCAAAATCATAGACAACCACACAAAACATTATGTTTCAACATCAGCATCATCACCGAATTTGCTGTGTTTCCAAACTAATCAATAACTTAATAGATGCAAGCTCTTTGCCGGTATTTTTTGCCCTACTATAGTGCCCAGCACGGCCTCGAACACGGCTCTTCGCACAGTTACGATAAATACTCCAGACGAATGCGGTATGCACCTGGCTCTTCAGCAACTCCGCCACCATGTTGAATGATGTGGCCACGTCAGCGTGCTCTGGACCGAGAGCCATTTCGTTTATGGCCGACATTTGCGGCATAAGTTGCTCACCATCGGCGTCAAAAATCTGTCAAGCAGGCAGAGGTTTGGTGTTAGTGGTGGTCGATATTCTATGGAGGCTCGACCAGAGTTGTGAACCGTTGGGCATCCACGCGGCCAGAGTATTTGCCAATCATCTCTGTGCCGAGCACGCTGACGCTTACGCCGAAGTCCTCACACGAGGCCTACCACGTGTTACACAAGACATCGTGTCCGCAGTCATGCAGCACTTGTCGTTGATGGCCGCTATCTTCGCCGCCGTCGGCTACAAACTCGCACGGGTAACGTAGAAACCCATAAACACGTTCGCCTCAAGAAGCAATCCCCTCGTCCCATAAAAAAAAACGTAATCTTTAATCGTGTTTTGCGCGTAGGCTGCGGCAGTTGTACAAGTATATAGTACATTGTACTACAACAGATTACGCTTATTAGAATGCCCTGCAAGGGGATTTCAGTAAATGCGCAGCTCGCAGAAGACTCGCCACGAATTTTCCACGAACCACCACACGAAACGAGGGCAACAGGTTTTTCAGTGGAGGACCTACGCCAATGCACTTGCTTTCATTTCCATTCTATACCGATTTTTCTCGGGATAAGCCGTTTACGGGCAATGGTAAAGTGTTCACTACGCTCTCGAACAGGGCCCTTCAACCATTTCCGACAAAAGTTTCCGACAAACAAACTTCTGACCAGGACTTCGTAAGACTCCTCCAGGTTGTTGGGCGGTGTTGCCACGTCAGGATGCTCCGGACCCACTCCCTTCTCCGCCATGGCTAGCAACCGCTGTAACAGCGGCTCAGCCTTGTCGTAGTTACCCTGTTCAACGGGCAGTTCGGTGGGTGTAAGACACATGCTACAATGCCCGTTTTTTTCCGGGGATCCTCACTTTAGGGCGCTCTGAACCTCACCCACCAAAACATTTTGAGCAAACTGAAAGTGCCACCCGATGAACAAACCCATGGCTTAAGTGTACAACAAAACCGGACTGAAAAAAAAAGGAATTTCCGACGATTTGTGGTTTAAGGAGCCTCGTCGTTTAGAAACAAAAAAGCCAAAAAGTGCTACCTTTATCGTAGAACCCGTCGTAAATGAGTGGTCAAGCACTTCACAGAGGCGCGGCTTTGGGTACGAGCCATTAAATACCCAACTCGACCGCAGTATTTGCGAAACATCTCTGTGTCGAGAACGTTGACCCTTGCGCCGATTAGGCACAGGGAAAATACAGACCTACCCACCCACCCACCCTACAGGCTAACGAGTACTCGTGGTAGCCTTTTCGTCAGCGGTCATTTCGACCCGAGGGATGGGCGTCGCGCTGAGAGAGCGCACTCAGCGAGGATTTTGTCCCGGGCGAAACCCCCCTTCTTCGGGGCAGGATACCTCCTCCAATCCATTACGTACATTGAACGATCGGTGGCAGCGTAAAATAATACTTCGAAGGAAATACTGGAGGTACTACGAGTACTGGCAGTACACTCCGGGGATGAAGTATACAGGGAGCATCTGTCCTGCGGGAGGAGGACACTGGAAGTACTACGAATAGTGGCAGTTTGTCAGTGCTCGATACTGCTGAAAGTGCGAGTACTCGAACTATACTTGGGAGTAGTTCATTCCATTTTTCAAAAACCCACTACTTTCAACCGTGTTTCTCTCAGATTCCGGCGCGTCAGCTGGCCAAAAGAGGCTTGCCGAGAAAAAATCACAATTCATTATGAAAAAGGTATAACATCAGCCGCCGACGTATAGTCAACCACGCTGTGAGTTGGCGCTTATATGTTTACTTCGGTACGTCATGATTGCAAAAAACTTTCATATATTTTGTCACGAATCGTGACATCGTTTTTGATGATTAAAAAAACAAAGTTGTCACGATTCGCGATAAACATCACGATGCGCGACGCACATCACTTTTTTTGTCACGGTGCGTGACATATACTGGTTCAATATTCCTTTTGGGTCGGGCAGCAGTCAAATGTTTCGCCAGTTACAACACGAAAGGCCTCTTTTCTACGAAAAAAGTAATCACCCAATCATGATTGCGCCTGATAGACTGATCAACTACTGCTGTACAATCATGACTAGTTTGTACCAGGGTACCTAGGTCTATACAAGGGGTTCACGGAGATCGAGCGAAACACGTAGTCTATGCCGAAACGGGCAATGTGCAAATACCAAGAGGCGTAGTTGGTGGGCCGAGTACAGAATAAACCTGCATCCACGACTTGTTTGTCAACTTCCAACGAATACTCTGAAAAGAAAATATCTATAAGTAGTCGAACACACCACACACTCGTACCTACGGCAGACTTGATGAATTCTCAAGGAAGTTCACTGCGGTATTTGCGACGACGTCTTTCTTGCAACGAAAACTCTGAACATGTAAAGCGAATGTCTGAAGAAGGTCGAACACACTACACGTACGTACGCTCGCGTTTTGTACAACTTAAAGCGCAATGTACAACACGTCAAAGCGCACGTTGACCGCCTTTTGCGACCTTTTGCGACCACCACCACCACCACCACAGAAGAAGAGGCTCCTTCGACCCTTCCCTGTTGCTCTCCGCCAGCCTTGACGCGCGTTGAGGGAGCACTATAACTCCTCAGACTCTCGGGCATAGCAGGTACCTCTAGATCGTGCTCACATGTGAAGTGTGAAGGGTCAAGGGAACGCCGACCAAACGAAGGCCAACTTGAACGTGCAACAGCCAGTCTCAGAGCTGGGTAAATTTTTTTCCGAAACGGTCGATTTTTTTCTAAAAAGGACAGAAACGTTATTGTTGTCGATTTTCTACTCGATTTTTCGTAATTTTCGGTTATCTCGCCAATTTGTTACTCTGTTCGATTTTGCTTCGATTTTTGTTCGATCGTTTTTGGATTTTGTTTATTTTATTTATTTTCTATTAAAAAAAACGAAAACAAACAAAGAAAAGTGGACCAAAATGAGGCAAACTGAACAAAAACGAGCAAAAAAAGTGAGATAAAGAAAAGAAGGCTCATCTCGAGGGGGGGGGCGTCGTAGACGCCGACGAATTATTTGTCGTGGACTCGCTGAGAGACACGATAGAGGCTGCGAAAATAATATGTAGGTCTATATATTCTAGCGGCAGGAAACACGCCTTACGAGAAAAGTGATACCTCCTCAACAACAGCTTCATTCCCTGCGCATACGTTATACAAGAGCATGGGCGGCCCTCCCGCCCCCACGGCAGCAGGGACACGTTGAAGCAAGTAGTTACGGAAGGTACTGGGAGCGTTGCATAGAACGGACTAAATATGGGTTGAGACAAAACCGAACGCTCATTTTTAAAGGACAGAGGAGCAGGACTAAAAAACATCAATGGATCAGCACCTCGAAGATGAGCCAGGACAGAAAAGTTGCACGATGTCTCGTTTGTCCACAGGTTTCCCCAGACGCGCTGTACCACAACAACACACTGCTACACTGTAGTAACCGTGCACCATTTAGTTTCTGAGGTATGATATCTCAATTGAAGGGCGCTATACCCCACCCAAAAAGCGTATTATTCGTAAGCTGAAAGTGCAATCCAACGGCCAGACCCATGGCCTAGGTTTCAAAACACACCCATGTTTCGAAACAAGAACGAGGCATTCCGACAATTTGGGTTAAGGAGCCCCGTCATTTAGAAAATATGGTTTCCAAAAAGTGCTACCTCTATGGTAGCACGCGTCCAATCATACCTACTGCAGTAGATGTGTACGTACTGTAGAGGTTAAAGTTTCATGCAAATTGTTCATTAGAGTTCAGTATTTTGACTGACTTCTATTATGAATAGTCCCTTTTCATCGAATTCACGTAGGTCACGTTTTTGGTACTTCATGTATGAGAGAGAGTGGACTGGAAAGAAAGAGTGGACTGGAAAAAAAGAAACTACAAAAAAAACGTACCAGTACATGGTACACGTCAAAGGTGCGAGGAACGCTGTTAACAGGATTAGAGACGCGTTGTGGATATCGATAGATTCGGACGACATACTGGTACAACGTATACAGCGCCAGCGCCGTTGATTCAGGCGGGCTTCAATTCCGGAAGATTTAGACCGAACGTCGAACGACAAGATATATCCCAAAAGGCATAGGATGCAAAATCATGGATTTTGAACCCATCGTCCCAGAGTGAACCATGTTAAGTATGCATCACAACGAGTACTCGTACTGCTATGTTCGGCTGACAGACTTCGAGGATATGTTATTTTCCACGAAGATCGCTACCGTGTGAGCATCGTAGTGCTTCTCCGTTGACGTTCCCAGACTCGTGTTGATATATCTTACATCGTGTTGTGCTTTGTTGCTGCTGGCTTACAGTAGTGTAGGGTGTCTGATCCCACCAGTATAGGGTGAGTATCGTATGCACTACTGTAGTACGTATCAAACCGTTCATAACAAAACACGTGTTACTGAAATGCATACAATGGTACTACTGCTGCTACTGTGCTCGGCTGACAGATGTTGGCGAGATTCTCGAATAACATCTACTGTAGGTGTAATCCTTCTCGCTACGAGTGTTTGATGTTGTATTGTGCTTTGGTACTGTTGGTTATATAGCACTACCTGCTAGACCACTGAGTCAGCGACTTTATAGCACTACCTGCTAGACCACTGAGTCAGCGACTTAATCAGCGCTGACTCAGTGGTCTAGCAGGTAGTGCTATATAACCAACAAAATATATGTTTTTGAGTTCGTGGATTATCGGCGACTTTTGAACAGTGATCTCTGGGGCTCTCCCCTTTGTCAAACGCTACTATTAATATAGTGTCTTCGGCACACTATCATAACCATTCGTAGTATTCTAAAGTGCGCACACCTTGAAAATAATAAATACGAAGTCGGCGAGGTTTGAACCCTCGACACACCCTTTGTTGGTTATATAGCACTACCTGCTAGACCACTCAGCCAGCTATATATTTTGTTGTTTAGCACTACCTCCTAGACCACTGAGTCAGCGCTGACTAAGTGGTCAAGCAGGTAGTGCTACATAACCAAAACTAAGGATGTGTCGTGAGTTCGATTCTCGGCGACTTCGTTATTTGGTATTTTCCGAGCGTGCGCGCCGGAGATTACACGGATGGTTATGGTAGTGTGTCCTAGACACTGCTGTAGTAGCGTTCGGCAAGGGGAGAGTCCCGGAGATCACTGTTACAAACGTCGCCGAGAACCCACTAACTCGAAAACATATATGTTGTTGGTTATATAGCAGTATATCTGCTAGATGCTGACTCAGAGGTCTAGCAGGTAGTGCTATGTAACCAACAAAGGGTGTGTCGGGGGTTCGAACCTCTCGCCGAAATCGTTTTTATTATTTTCAAGCGCTGGCTCAGTAGTCTAGCAGGTACAGTAGTGGGGCTTATATAAGGCGGTTCGTATAAGGCGGTCACCCGATATAGGGCGGTTGAAATCGGTTGGCACGACTGTAAGTCTGAGTACAACTGTCTATACGTATAGGGCGGCCTCTCGATATAAGGCGGCCAAAATCGCTTCGCACTATACCGCCTTATATAGGCCCCACTACTGTAGTGCTATATAAGCAACAAAGGCTGTGTCGGCGGTTCGAACCTCGCCGACTTCGAATTTATTATTTTCAAGGTGTGCGCACTTTAGAATATTACAAATGGTCATGATAGTGTGCCCTAGACACTACAGTTTTTTTTTAGTTTTAATAGTAGCGTTTGGCAAAGAGAGAGCCCTGGAGATCACTGTTCAAAAGTCGCCGAGAATCCACGAACTCGATAACATGTATTTTGTTGGTTAAGCACTACCTGCTAGACCACTGAGTCAGTATTACCTGCTAGACCACTGAGTCAGCGATGACTCAGTGGTGTCGCAGGTAGTGCTATATAACCAACAGGTACCTTAGAGGATACCATGCCGTACACACAGAAAAAAGTACGTACATATCCCAAACCGTAATAGTAGTTGTATGAGTACGTCTGACAGGCTTTGACGCAGTTCCTGTCACAACGAGGAGCATCACGGCGTCAAAGTCACGATGCTTCTAGGCTGCTGTTCTCCTCCTCTTGCTGGTGCCTGCAGCCTGGTGGCGTGCTGTGTTTAGTAGCTGTGGGTGTATGAGTGAGCAACGTTGCTTTGATTGGTGTGGTCTCGAGGTGTTGCATCTCTGGTATCGACAATATTTCCGCTGCATTTGTGTATCCCGCTGGCTGTTTCGCTCGGGAATTCAATCGACGACAGTCGCTTAACTCTAGAAAGAGGTAGCGCGCTGTTGTGCCGAGCTGAGCAAAGCAGCAGCTTGAAGAGGGGGGTTCTACAGAAAATGTTGTACTGATTTAAAGAACGGAGATGCCTGCAATCGGTATAGCCATGCAGGAAGGCATTGCCTGCCGTCAGTCTGAATATTGATGCTGTTGTCCTTGCCGTCGTACTGTCGACAAAGACAGCACATGTCCTCATGTATCGGAATCGATGTGTACTACTGTTGCCGCCGTCCTAGAGGTGTTGGCGAAGGTGGCGAAGGAGAGCTGGCCTGAGCGTTGTACTGTTCCAACATGCTGCTTAAAAGATGGTGTATCCCCAATTTTTATCTTCACATACATTTGGTTGCGTTTTGCGAGAATCGAGATCGAGATCGGGATCGTCTATATTCAAAAGATCAAAAGATCGCCCAAAAGATCGAGATCGTGCTTTTTCGCCCCTGTTTCATGTTTTCAAATAATCGATCGCCATCGCTTTCAGAGGTTATCTCCAACACTGGGACGTAGACTGAATCTCCATACAGCAGAAGTGTGCCAGTGCGAGGGACTCGGAGAGGTCTCAAGATAAGATTGCGAATGACGTTCACATCATATAAAAGTCAGTTGACTTCTACGTCGACAGCTGTCGTTTATACATTTTTCATAATAACATTTCGAATCACGTTTATACGTAGCTGTCGTTTACTTTTTTCATTGCGTATAACATTTTCAAAAAGTAATGCAACAATCCATGCGAACTTGAAGCAAGCGTCACTGGGACCCGCGTGCAGCGCATCTCCTCTGAAGGCTATGGTAGAGTATGGGACAAACGAGTGCAACGAGTGCAATGGCCTCCCTCGGCTGAAGGCGTGTGCCACGTGATATCATACGTGTCAGCCCGTTGCGCGGATACTCTTATCATGTGATCATGTGATGATCATGATATCTTACCTGCTTGCTGTATGTACAAGGGGAAGCTATCCTGTGACGGAGGAAGACGGGACTCGCCTTTCTGTTTGCTGTATTAGACGATGGCTGGACGGCTGCTGTCCCAGTCGTCTTCACACCTGTGTCTTGTTGTTGCGTGGCGAGGCTCGGTGTGTGCGCTTCGTGTGTGTTGCTCCTCGGAGTACAGCACAGGCGGAAGTAGTGTTCGGAGTGGAGTGCGGAGGAACGTAGTCAAGCGTATATATAGTGGAAGGCTTGTTTGCCTCGGGTCTTTTAGGTATCTATCATACTCGATGGGGAGCCAACCAGCCGTTGTGTGTTTGCCTTTGTACTGCTGCTGTAACGCTGCAACTCGCTGTCATAACTACACTACTGCAGCAGCAGCAACAACAGCAGTACTACTACATACTACGATATAGTCCTCATCTGAGAAGGGCCTCTTGTTTGTAGATTATGTAGATGTGGTTATACCGAAAGAACCAAGGTAACAGATCACACGGTCAAAAACGTTGCCGCCCTGTGAGTTCCCAGCGACTTTAGTCTCTGGGTTGGGAATGA
>JBBMKB010007342.1:0-17585 GCA_037833945.1 Alaria marginata | reverse complement strand
TTTGGCTAAGGCTCGCGGCTTATTGTGATGTCAACGTTGAGCACAGGCTCTTAAAGGCTATTATATAGGATTTAGAGAGGCGTCCTTACTGAGTACAAATGCTTAGGTGCAAATTCTTAAATTACATAAAAACTCAGCCTGAAATTACTGCATTAGAGGTATTATGTACCCTCTCTGATCTTCCCGACTGTGCGCGCACTCAATCCTGGATCTGCTGAGGGCATAAATCAGGGATGCACCTGCCAGCACTCTTATTGTGGTATAGTAGTATCTGGTGCCTTCTTTCTGCCGGAAAAAGCGATTTAACGGTGTGCTCGCTGGACTGCGGACACGGCTTGTAATCCCGTCAACTACAGCAGTAGCTCCAGCATTCGCTTATGTACTGCTGCTGGACAATAGAGGAGGACTCACCGGTGTGTCATCATGATCCAGCGGTAGGGTATCGCTCTTCGCAGCGGCTTGAGTGAGGGAGGTTAGGATGTCACGACGACGAAGAGGGGGCAAGTCTCTGTACCCGATTGGCGAGGAACAAAAAGGGGGGAGTAGGTGGGTATTGAGGGTGGCAGGGGAGGAGGGTGTGAGATGGTGTGGGGGTTGAGGGTCGTGTAGGTGGTCGAGAATACTCCAAAAGGCATATTCTTGGAAATGGTGGGCGGTGCGTAATATTTGCAAACCAAGCTGTACGAAACATTTTTGGAGCGGGTGGTTGTTGGTTGTTGGGAGCGGGCGGCTGTCGTACAGCATAAATCTTTGAAAATGCTTGACGATTTACGTCTATATAAAAAGTAGGTAATAAAAAGCCTTTGGAGAATGACATCGTATTTCGATTCACTGCTGTTTTACTTTTCTAAACGACAACAACCCGGCCCAAAAACAAATTCCCAGGTTGTTTTCGCAAAAATTTCGCATCCTCCGCAATTTCGTATATTTTGACGTAGCTAGGATATGTCCATCGACCGCTTCCACGCTCAACCCCCACACCTTCACACACACATATTATACCACCTTCTAGCGCAAGGCCAAGCTTTCTTTCTCTTCTTCCATAGCGATAGGATACAGAGACTTGCCTTCTCTTTTTCATCGTGCCAGGTCGACCTCTCTACCGAAACCGGCTGCGAAGACCAACATGATGATGGCACACCGGTGAGTCTTCTTCTGTTCAAGTATCGAATGCTCAAGGTAGTCGACGCGACTATGAGCAATGTCCACAGTCCTTCGAGCACGCCGTGACCTCATTTCTCTCGGTAGAAGGTGGCGACCAGCAGCAATAACAGTGCAGGCATAGTGTCTATATCGTCTGCAGATTGAATATATCATGATGCGTGGTCGGGGACACGAGAGAAGGTGTGCCGAGAGCTGCTGTCGCTGTACCATAAGGATACGTGTTTGCAAAACAACGTAAACCACGCGCGGTACACGCAGACTGCCTCATGATAGCATATACCTGGTATTAAACTTGAGCGTACTCGGTTATCAAGACATCGGCTGGAAATGCCGCATACAAACATACAGCACTTGCCCCTTCTTTGCCATCCTGCACTGCTCTTTGCATTTCTCCTAAACGCCACAGGGAAATAAAAATATATATTTAAGATATAGAATGGCTATTCTACTGACACATAATTTTCCTGTTTATATATTCTAAAAAAAAAAAACACTCCAGCTGTGGGATCGAGGATTTCGTCGACACTCACTTCCCAAGTTGTGTTTTAGATATATATTCATATGTCGATCGTTATATTTACGATACGGCCGTGAGATCGAAAGTTTTGGTCAAAATATCTTTTTATCATAAAAATTAAAAATACACTTCAGCTGTGAGATCGAAAATTCGGTCGAAACTCATCTTTGCAAGCTGCGTGTGATTCTCCGATCGCGCGTAGAGTACCATGCTGGCGACATGTAACATATTCCAGTACACATGTATCGTGTGTACACATGCGACACGCGAGTGATGTGCGGTGTTCGTTTTGGCTTTTTATTCCCCCCCCTCGATGTTTTAAAACTACTTTCTGGGCTCGTCCCATACGATAAGTGGTTGCCGTGCCCACCCTTAGCTGAATCTCATGAATGTGTTGATAAGGCCAGCGGATGTAGTGTCCCGGCCATTCTGATTTTTCCAAGCCAATTTTCGGGAGCCGTAAGCTGGGTAGGCTCGCTGACAAAATATAATGTCGCCTCTCATTCCCCAGCCAATACATCACGAACATATATAGGTATGAAACGCGTATCGTGGTATAATAGAACTTGGCGATTCATTTCCTGTGGTGGTCTAGCCTCCTGGTCTAGTGTTTGTTGAGTGGCCAATCACAACCGAACATTGGACATGTCTCCGTTTTTTCATAATTTAAGCAATTATCATAATCTCCCAGTACGACCTTCACTACGTACAGCGTCACTGCTGCGCATGCATACCCGTGCTTGATACGTACGTCTCTCCATTCCGAATAGAAATCCGTCTCAGTCTAATCATTTTTTTTCTTAACCCCCCATTCCCCCACCTGCCTATCGAAACGTCTTTTCGTTCCAGCAATATCGCGACGAGGGTTTCGCTCTTCTTGCTGTTCTCGAGCGTCTGCCACGCTCTGGTGGAAACGTGCGATGAGCTACAGGCGGCGTTCGACTTGACCAAGACCCAGGATGTCGTCATTCAAGTGCACCCGTTCGTCGACATCGACTGCGGCGATTTCACCACCATGAGCATGGACTCCAACACTCTCACCGTAGAATCCAGCGAGAACCTCGACAACTTCAGTGGAAACTCGAACCTGCGCCAGATCCGGTTCGAGGTCACTAACGGGGCGAAGCTGGTCTGGGAGACCAATGTGGAATTCGTTGGGACGGCCACGTACCAGGACGTCAACGGAGGAGGCGTGTTCGTGGGAGGTGGCTCCACCGTCCGCTTCTTGAACGATCTCGAGATGACCGACATCGGTGTCCGCAGCGTGCCGGAGGAGAGCTCTGATTTCGCCTACTACCAGCTGAGCGGAGGGTGTGTCTACACCGACGGCTACTTCAGGGTAGACGGGGACGCGACCTTCACGAGCTGCGAAGTTACGGGTGGCGGAGAGTCTTCGCCGGGGCCCGGTGGTGCGCTGTACGTTGGGGAAGAAGGGTCCGTGCTGATTCACGGTGCATTGGATATTTCGGATGTGTCCATCACCGACGACGAAGGGAACAACGGTGGAGGCATTTACAACAAGGGGAAGGTCAACCTCAAGGGGGACGCCACGTTCGACGACCTTCACGCAGAGCAGGGCGGCGCCATCTACAACGCTGCCGGTGCCCAGTTCAAGTTCAAGAGCGGGGCGTCCGCCCTCTTCACGGACTGCTATGCAAACGACGGCATTGCCGGCGCGCTGTACAACCAAGGGCTGTTCAAGTTTTCAGGTCAAGCTATTTTCGTGGACACGGATGCCCCCTCAATCTACGTTTCGTCGACAGGCAAGACCTTGCTATCGGAAAACTCTGCGTTTGGCGACAGCAACGACGTCAACGACCCGGCGATTCTCGTGGCCTCTGGAGGCGAGCTTGACATTCCCAGCTCCGTTTCGTTTGTAGAAAACGACGAGTCCGAGTGTAGCACGGTGTACTACAGCGAAACCGAGACTTGCCTGTAATGTTGACGTCTATTTTATATGCGGTTCCTCGCTGTGTTGTTGGGTATGGAACGCTTGTTGTACGTTAAATTAGCCAGTTCTTGGGATGTGAGAGTATAAAATGCTTATTTTGAGTTTTTACAGTTGTGTAGCCGGGTTGGTGCCTGTCTGCTGTTCGCCGGGCTTCTATGTGCGATTTTTATTTCGCCTCGGGTGTTGTGCTGTCGACGTGGAAGCGCCACATAAAACTTGTGCGGCAGTCAATGCGCGCAGTTGGGATTCGTTTGTGACGAACGCAGCGGTATGGGAGGGCTTTGTATCAGGACCACTCTTGGATGGCTACTCTATCTAGGTTGAAGTCATGAGCGTTTGGGCTTTGGGTTTGACGATACGAGCCGCCATGGAATACGATGTTTAGTAACATTTTGGTTTTGAGTGGGGTACATGACCACTTGCTCTAGCGGTCGAAAACTAGTGATACCTCCCCCTTTCACCGTTGCTCGTGTATTGTGCACCCTCTGCTCCATGCGGGCTGTCCTGGCAAGTCACTCATGTCCCCTCTTTTGTGTCATCAATAGTTGTATTGGTAGCTTTGATGGTGCGAAGGCTATGTTTTTGTTTGTTTTAGGTGGTTATATTGTTTTAGGTGATTATATTTGTGTTTAGTGTGCGAGTCTGCGACCGAGGGCAGACACGACGAACTGAAACCGTTATCGTGGCACAGCTCATGCTGCTCATTTCCGTTCCATCTCGACCAGGTTAGTTTCGTGGATGCTCGCGAAATAGCAGTCTGGGATGAGTCGTCGTCACGGTGACATAACCTGTGCACGTATTGTTGTACCGCTACTTAGTGTTCGTGTTCGTGTTGTTTGTAAATACTGTATGTTGTTGTTGTGCTTGTTGTCTTTGGACACAACCACTCCGTAGCCAGACGTCGTACCGATTCGAGGGATGTTGCTCATTTGCGGTCAACGACTGGGCCATTGCGTTGACAGTGTTTTCCCCCCGCAAGCGTCGGGTGGATCGTTTGACAAGAGTAGGAGCACATAGCTTGAAATGTCTGTATGTTTGCCCTTGGAGATGTTCTGTGCGATTCAAGAGTGCTAGGTAGGAAGTACGAGAAATGACTGTGTTCTTCCTCACCAAGTATGGAAACGTGATGCCGAAAAACAATAAAAACATGAATAATCGTGTACTTATCTCGGACCGAGGCCGCGTGTCTCTGGGGCTGTGCATGTGGTCGTGTTTTCAGGCCTTGTTGCGTTAGCCGGACGCATGAAGCGATGCCTGCAGAACCTCTTGACCATAAGGTTTATGACTGGCAATAGCCCTGAACCGAGGATTTGTCCATTATCTTTGCGTCGCCGTTTTGTTTAGTACCATGCTTAGGTGCGGAACCTATTCACATGTGAGTCTACGCGAACAGTATACTGCATACATTCGTCACCGCCTGCATGGTGCTTGTTCTCCTTAGCGCCGTATACGGCTGATCGAGGATTTGCTTTGGCAAGGTTCCCTACGTCCTCTCCTCACGTCACAACACCTACTCGCAATATATCACATGAACCGCCGACAATATTTAATCGCGTCTGTCTTCGTTGTGCAAAGGGGTCATGTGCACGTTTTTCGTGTCCAGCTTGGTCGTTCTACTGCCGTTCTTAATCCTCTCGTACAGGGGGAACCATGGTTTTCTTACACCCATTCACCCATGCTGTCCTCTGGTGGTATGCCGACGATGCTCGCTGGTCCCCCGGCCCTCCCCCCCGCCATGAATGTTTCTCGTCTGTAATGCGGATTTGGTAATACAGTTCGGCTCCATTGTTATGCAGCCACGAAGCGGCAAATGCTTCACTTGGGCGAAGCATTCGAAATTGACAGGATTGATGTATACTCATTTTTGATGGAGTCATCCCACGGTAGGGGTGCAGCATAAGCACCTAATTTCTCCTGACATGAAGAGGTCGCTATCTCACCCGAAACATTGTTCGAAGACATTCGCTCGCGCAACCCGACCACCATTTGTATATGCACCTGTCCTAGAAAAAATGAAATATTGAAATGATGATACTAACCGGTAGTTCCACACTCGAGGAGCTCAACCAGTCAGAAACGTTGGGCCCAAAAAGAGCAACCCCTACCGTGGGATGACCCAGGAAGCCTCCCACCTCCCCCAGCTAGATAATAACTCGGCAATAGTGCCGACGGTTTTCCAGCCACTCCAAAATCCTCGCGGTTGCCCTACCGCGGTCCCAATTGCAGCTCATACCGTCGCCCTTCTCTACCTTGTTGAATCAATGTTTCTGTTCAAGTCATCCCACGCTAGGGGTGCAACAGATGTTTCTGAGCTCCTAACATAAGGAGCTCAATATCTCATCCGCAACATGACACTCGAATACATTCATTCGCGCAATCCGATTAACATGTTCTATGCGATAGTCCTGATACAAAAACTATCGTAAAGACAATCAGACCAAACGGCAGTACCTCACTTCAGGAGCTCAACCGGCCGGCAACGGTAGGCCCGAAACGTGCAACCCCCACCGTGGGATGACTCAATCGCTACTTTGGCCTGGAGTAAAATGAGCGGCCCACTCGGCGGGAAACGAGTTTTGAAGTCACCTGTAAGAGCGGCGAGGATCGGCACCAAGGACGGTGGTGGTGGACTCATTCGGGTGGCTGTAAGTCCGTGTTCGATGGTTGTTGAAGGAACGCTTGCATTTCATTTCCGCACATACCAGTTGGGTTCCTCGACGCCATGGAGTTGTTCATCGGATTGCACATTGTTTCGGTTTTGTCTGACAATCATGTGCCTTTTGTGAGGCTCAAACGTCCTGGCATGAGGAGCCTCCGCACATGTTAGGTCAACCCCTAACACCCTAACCAAGCACATATGTTTCATAGGTAGGGTGACACACCGTCTGGCAGTCATAGGCACTAGCCCTACACGTAGTTAAGACGGCGCCAGCAGACTGTGTGCTTTGTTGCGATCAGTGTTCTAGCAAGGGGGTTACGCCGAGTGATGCGAGCTGTCCAACCACGTATAGGTCACTCGCCCCCCCCTCCCCTCGCGCCGGCTGTTGAAGTAGGGGGGGCGGAGACACCGCCGTGGCGAAATCCGTACGCGGTCCCGCTTTAACTCCCACCTCCCCTCTCCTTCCGTTTCCCGGAATGTATTGTTGAGCTTTTTCGCCAAGTAATGTAGCGTGCTTCTCAAACGTATTCTATAAAATATTGGGTTTTGGTAAACTGGAGGTATACCCCTGCCTTTTGTTAGTAATATAGGGGGATGAGGGAAACGGGCCCGCGGGGTGTCCGCGCATGCCCCGATCTACCTCAAAGTCAATTATGACGCGCTGGCATGGTTCCCAAGGCCCACGCCGGGCATGCTATGGGAGCTAGCGGCACCGCGGTCTAGCAGGGGAAAGACGCGTCCGTCCTATCTCGCCCACTATTAATACGGGGTGGGAGGGGTATGCCCTCACGAGTTTACGGTAAATATCTGACTCGTTATTGCCACTTCCGACAGTCCGACGTTTGGCTGAAACTGGGGAGGGTATGCCCTCTATATTAAATGTCAAAACTGAATATTTCGGGCTATCCAAAGTAGTGGTCAAAATGGAGTATGTCTCCGGTTAGGTAGGTGGGGGTAAATGATGGTCACTAGTTGTTGTGAGTACCGAGATGTAAGATTTTTAGGGGGCATACCGCCCCCACATATCGTCAAAATGGCGGGGATAAAGGACGGATTGTTATCCCCCCTCCTTGGCCGCGGTAGCACCGTCAGCCCCAGAAACGTGCCGGGAAACAAGTACATGCGTTCCGAGCACGGCCTGGCCTGCGGGCGTTGTAATGGCATATGAGGTGGGTTGGGGCCCCCGTGGGCACGTCACGTTGACCCGTTTTTCCAACCCCCCGCTGGGCTGAAAGAAGCATGGGTATACTGTTGCAGCACTGCGACGTACCTTAATCGGTATAATTCTTCCCGGGTTGATTATCTGGCAGTCCACGCGGCATCTCGTCGCAAAGAGTAGATACACCGGGGAAGAAACACTAACGACACGTATATCGTTGTCAGCCGTACACGCCGCTACCAACGATGGACGGGAGTAATTGTCTGTATTTTAGCATTACATCTTTACACTTGTCGTGCTGCTGTCGTGTAACGATGGCAACAGCAGAGTGGGCTCACCCTGCTCATTCTCGAAGTATCCTCAGAACGTTTTTTCAAATGAGTGACGCCATGCTGCCTTCCACTGTTTCTGGTTCGATATTATTCCTTTCGTAACATTGCGACGAATCATGGCTTAATGTCAATGATTATAGTTAGGATCGTCCATAAGGCTTCTATCGGGGGCATGAGATCACGCCCATACTCGTTGCTCTATTCCCAGTATCTCTATCTCGTGGCTCGTTAAAGTCGAAAATTTAATGAGGGCTGCTTTTCATCCTGATCATCGCAAACATTCTAACTGACCCCCTTGGGGTTTGTCTGCCGTTAATCATAACGGAACACTGCGGTCAGCACCACAACCCCCCCCACCCCCCCCGACATTGGCAAAACGTCTACGTTAGGGATGTACATCAACTCTTTTTCGGAGTTGATTTGATTGTTGACTCATTTGGCCAAGTCGGGTTGATCTAATCATGATTAGATGATTGTTTTGGGATGTATTACTATTGGTGGGGTGGGCTATAATACCAATATAATTTGTATGGTATCTTAGTATGGGTGTACTAAAACACCTAAACTTTTGGTTGAACTCTGAAACACAGATAATTTATATGTATGGATTTTGGGGTCGCATTCTAAAACACGTACCAGGTACACTTTTTGGTATGACGTAAAATATAGCAAACTGAAAACCATAAAGCTATATAGAATAATCAACAATCAACAGAACGATGATGTGATTATGATTTTATAATCAAACCTAATAATCATCGTAATCAACACGTGATTATGAGTTGATGTACATCCCTGGTCTTCTTTCAAGTATAAACGCATCACTGATGTACATCAGTATGCATACCAAGTACCCCCTTTGACCTTTATTAAATAAATCCCAAAACTACAGTGTTACGCACTTTCAGAATATATTGTCAACTACAGGTTCGTTGTGGTGTTGACGCCGTCGCCGATCGAAATTGTCAAGAAAGAGACACGCGGTCGAAGCCCAAACAACATCATAGCAAACGCAGACCAGAGCTGTGTTCCTGTTTGACTCGTTGTCAAAGACCCCGAGCGTATGGCGGCCGACAGAAGATGCGTAACCCATTGTTAATATAAGAACGACAATTTACACTATTAATATTATAATAACGATAAGGATGATAAGAGCTGTATCATACGTGGATCATTGTTTTGCTTCATTTCGGAAATTTCCAATCCTCTTTTGGCGACCAGTCCTCACATGGAGAGGAGCAATTACATTTCTTATCGGCGCGTAATTCGCTCAGACTATTCCAATAGGAGCAGTTTCTCTTCCGAACGAATACTGGTACCACCCGCTCCCAAAATGTGTCTACCACTTGTTTGGCAAGCACTGCGCATCCCCCGCAATTTCCTATATTCGGTAAGTAGGATGAGCCCCTCCACCACCAGCACCCCACACCCTCACACACCCTCCTCCTCTCTCACTCAAGACCCACCCTACCACTTCTTGTTCCTCATCCATCGGATACAGAGACTTCCCCATCTTTCTGGTCGGTGACAACTCTACCTCTCCCTCAATTATTCAGCTGCGAAGACCGACACACTACCGCTGCATCATGATGGCACACCGGTGAGTCCTTCTCTGGTTTGGCGAGTATTCGACATAGGCGACACAGCCGCGAGCAGTGTCTAAGTTCGAGCGTGCAAACCGTTACCACAGTTTTATCAGCAGATTATGGCGGTTGCGTGCAATACCCTTGCAGTGTAGGCACGGCTTGTGTCGTGGGCATATTCTGGATCGGGTGCGTCTTCGGTAAACAGTCAGACAGGGTGTACCGAGACCTATTTTTGGCCGTTAAAAAGTACGTGTTCAGTCGTGGTTCGGTTCGTGAAATATATACCAGGGATATTAGTATTACCGCTGTAGTACAAGGACCATGCATGCTCACGCTGGGATTCGATGACGATAGGAAACGAATGCTGTCGAGTGTAACCGGTGTCCATTGCATGTTCTGGCAACGCCGCGCTCAACATACCACGTCTCCGGCTGGCTTTGGCTTACATGTATGTATATACCTGGTATGATGCAAAATATTATTATGCTCACCTTGCCGACTGCAAGTATGCGCGTACACGCAAATGTCGTTATCATGCGAATCGTGTGGGGTGCTGGTTTCGTCGTTTCATCCTCACCCGCATATTATGGCACGCTTCCTATCTCGGGTGTTCTCGTGTCAACGGGGGTGGCTCAGTCGTAGCTGGACCTCATAGAAGCGCTGTTGGCTCCCATAGCATTTGTGTATAGCCGATTTGCATCGCCCAAAGAGTGCCTTTCCACGCCTGCCTGCCGTCGGAAGCGGGAAGCTGTTAAGAACAGCTCGTTTGTTACGAGTGTTTTTGTTTTAGCTCGCCTTTGTCCCTCAGCAAAACAAACTGGTACCTACTGCTGTACGTAGCATGGTCCGCAAGGTTTAACTAAGCGATTCGTCTCACGTGTTGGTCCCGCCAAACCTGCCAGCTGACGGATCAATCGCTGGTAATATGATATGAAGGTTGCTGCGTTCAAGTATTATTTAGGAAAATTTAAATACAGTTAACACGTATCGTCACGGGGTTGCAGGCGTATGATATCATATTATACGTCGTACGGTATACACATGTGACATGTATAAATGGTACAGGTCATGCAAACCATATATACTACTGTAGAGTAAGGCCAACTGATGTTGGGATAATAAATTGTACCATGCTAACCCCCCCCCGCCTCCCTACCCCGCCGCCCCCATCATCCCTTTAGCCCTACTTAATAGCACCATCTCGTACAGCAGCTTCCACTCATTTATACGATCTAAAAGTATTGCTACCCACCCCTTCCCCTCCCCTTTTACCACTACTATACCTGTATGTTTATATTTGCTGGAGCGTTCCCCAGCCGTAATACTTGTCCCCCTCAGGACGGGTTTTGCATATATATTCCGCACACAGATTGATTTGCACCGCCCTGTTGACCCTGGTACTATTAATAGGTAGCACTAAGTGGAGCCGACGACCTAAATATTTCATGAGGACATACACACCCAGTAACACGCGCGACCGGAGTATCACACAAATCTTGCACAGACGAGTTTCGACCTAATTTTCGATCTCGCAGCTGTAATATATTCAGAATGTTTAATAATTCAGTGGTACAGTCGAGTACAGTGTAGAAGATAAAACAAACAACGTTTGTTAAGTCTACCTGCGGGACAAAGGTGTGCAGCAGCATTAATTTTGGCTTTTTAAAGTCAAAAATGCTTCAGGGGTTCCGGGCAGACTTCATGCATTTACTAGGGCATTGATAGTACGAGCGGTCGGTGTAATCTAGGCGTTATCCGCTTTTCAGATTGTCTTCGTGGAGTTGCCCTTTGCCACACTTGCTTCCTCCTCGACATTGTTCATTGATCATTCTCTCCCCCAGCGCCATGTGTCTGTGAGATGTCGCGGAAAAAACAGTCCCCCCCCTTGCCCCTTGCCCCTTTCCCGTTGTTCGCTGTGTGACCCATCTCAACAACGTATAAACCAATTATTGGACATGTGCGCCCCGGAGACACCTTTTCTTATGACCTCGTTCAGGTTTATCCAACACCGGATCGCCTCTTGTGTACGTTCCCGTGGGTGCCCGTAGTAACAGCTAACCGAAGACTATTGAACTTGCAATGTGCATGTGCGCCGAGTTAACAGTAGCTGCCGCTCCCCAAGACTGACGCGTCACTGCTGAGTATACATAGCCTTACTCGTTACGAATATTCATAGGCATTAGTTACCAATATGTCTCACTCTAACTCTTGCGCTACCCCTCCTCCTCCCTCTCCCTCCAATCCACACTGCAAACGTCTTTTCGTTCCAGCAATATCGCTACGAGGGTTTCGCTCTTCTTGCTGTTCTCGAGCGTTTGCCATGGATTGGTGGAAACGTGCGACGAGCTCCAGGCGGCGTTCGACTTGACCAAGACCCAAGACGTCGTCATTCAAGTGCACCCGTTCGTCAACATCGACTGCGGTGATTTCACCACCATGGCCATGGACTCCAACACTCTCACCGTAGAATCCAGCGAGAACCTCGACAACTTCAGCGGTAACTCGAACCTGCGCCAGATCCGGTTCGAGGTCACCAACGGGGCGAAGCTGGTCTGGGAGACCAATGTGGAGTTCGTCGGGACGGCCACGTACCAGGACGTCAACGGAGGAGGAGTGTTCGTGGGAGATGGCTCCACCGTCCGGTTCCTTAACGATCTCGAGATGACCGACGTCGGTGTTCGCAGCGTGCCGGAGGAGAGCTCCGACTACGCTGACTATCAGCTGAGCGGAGGGTGTGTCTACACCGACGGCTACTTCAGGGTGGACGGGGACGCGACCTTCACGAGCTGCGAAGTTACGGGTGGCGGGGAGTCTTCGCCGGGGCCCGGTGGTGCGCTGTACGTTGGGGAAGAAGGGTCCGTGCTGATTCACGGTGCATTGGATATTTCGGATGTGTCCATCACCGACGACGAAGGAAACAACGGTGGAGGCATTTACAACAAGGGGAAGGTCAACCTCAAGGGGGACGCCACATTTGACGACCTTCACGCAGAGCAGGGCGGCGCCATCTACAACGCGGCTGGTGCCCAGTTCAAGTTCAAGAACGGGGCGTCCGCTCTCTTCACGGACTGCTATGCACACGACGGCATCGCCGGCGCGCTGTACAACCAGGGTCTGTTCAAGTTTTCAGGTCAAGCTATTTTCGTGGACACGGATGCCCCCTCAATCTACGTTTCGTCGACAGGGAAGACCGTGCTATCGGAAAACTCTGCGTTTGGCGACAACAACGACGTCAACGACCCGGCTATTCTCGTGGCCTCTGGAGGCGAGCTTGACATCCCCAGCTCCGTTTCGTTTGTAGAAAATGATGAGTCCGAGTGCAGCACGGTGTACTACAGGGAAACCGAGACTTGCCTGTAATGTCGACGTCCATTTATCTCCTGTTCCTCGATATTGGGTCGGGTATGATGTCCTTGATACACGTTAGGTGGACCAGTAATTTGGAGGTGGGTGTATTAAATGCTCATTTGGAGTTGTTAAATTTGTGTACCGGCGGTGGTTCCTGTTTGCTGTTCGCCGGGCTTCTATGTGAGATCTGTGTGCTACCGCGTGTGTGTTGTACTATCGACGTGGAAACGCCACATAAAACATGTGCGGCAGTGAATTTGCGCAGTTGGGATTGGTTTGTGACGGACGCATCGGTAGGGGGGGGGCTTTGTGTCAGGACCACTTTCAGATGACTACCCTATCTAGGTTGAAGTCATCAGCGGTTTGGGTTTGGGTTTGGCGATACGAAGCGCCATGGCATATGATTGTTTAGCGACGTGTGGGGCACGGGACCGCTTACCCTAGCGGTAGAAAAATTGTGCCCCCCCCCCCTTTGCCGTAGTTCGTGTATTGTGCACCCTCTGCTCCGCGCGAGCTTTCCTGGCAAGGCACTTGTGTCCCCTCTTTGTGACATCAGTAGCTATATTGGTAGCTTTGATGGTGCGACGGCTATCCTTTTTTTTGTTTTAATTTGTTATATTTGTGTTTAGTGTACGAGCCTGCGACCGAGGGCAGACACGACGAACTGAAACCGTTGCCGTGGCACAGTTCACACTGCTCATCTCCTTTTCATCTCGACCACGCTGGTTTCGTGGATGCCCGCGAACGAGCAGTCTTGGATGGGTCTCGTCGTCACTGTCACATAACCTGTGCAAGTATTGTTGTACCGCTACTTAGCGTTCGTGCTCGTGTTGTTTGTAAATACTGTATGTTGTTGTGCTTGTTGTCTTTGAACACAACCACTCCGTAGCCAAGAGTCGTACCGGTTCGAGGGATGTTGCTAATTTGCGCTCAACAACTGGGCCATTGCGTTGACAGTGTTTTTCCCCCGCAAGCGTCGGGTGGATCGTATGACAGAGTAGGAGCACATAGCTTGGAAATTTCTGTATGTTTGCCCTTTGAGACTTTCGGTGTTATTGAAGAGTGCTAGGTA
This sequence comes from Alaria marginata, assembly GCA_037833945.1. NCBI lineage: Eukaryota > Phaeophyceae > Laminariales > Alariaceae > Alaria > Alaria marginata. Next base: position 3,797 of record JBBMKB010007342.1, on the reverse strand, counting down.
GGAAGTACCACAAATATCTGTGTTCTTCCTGGTCAAGTTTCGAGACGTGATACCGAAAAACAACAATGTGATTAACCGTGTACTTATTTCCGGTCGAGGCCGCATGTCCCTGCGGCTGTCCACGTGGTCGTGTCTTCAGGCCGTGTTGCTTAAGCCAGACGCATGAAGCGATGCCGGCAGAACCTCTTGACCATAAGGTTTATGACTGGCAAGAGCCCTCAATCAAGGAATTACCCAATATATTTGCGTCGCCGTTTTGTTTAGTACCATGATTAAGTGGGGAGCCTAAACACATGTGGGTCTACCCTAACTGTATACTGCATACATTCGTCACCGCCCGCGTGATATTGGTACTCCTTGGTGTCGTATGCGGCTAAGCGAGGCTTTGCGCTGGCAAGACTCCCTCCGTCCCCTCCCCTCGTGACAACAACTACTCGCAAAATATCACATGAGCCCCCGACAATATAAAATCGCGTCTGTTTTCGTTGTGCGAAGGGATCATGCGCACGTTTTTCGTGTCCTTCTTAGTCGTTCCACTACCGTTCGGCCATGATTGTTTCTGTTCTGCATTGCGGGTTTGGTAACACGAATACGATTCTGCTCGGTTTTTTCCAGCCACGAAGCGGCAAATGCTTCACTTGGGCGAAGCGTTCGAAAATGACAGGATTGATGAATACTCCTTTTTGGTAGAGTCATCCCAGGTAAGGGTGCAGTAGAAGCATAAAATCTCTCCTAACATGAGGAGGTCAATATCTCACCCGAAACATTGCTTCGAAGACATTCGCTCGCGCAACCCGACCATCATTTATATATGCGCTGGTCTCTAGCGATTTGAGGGGACGACAAAAACGGGCCCGCGGGGTGCCGGGGCATGCCCTGATCGTCCTCGAGGGGCAATTCTGACGCCCTGGTATAGTTCCCACAGCCCACGCCGGCCTTGTAAACGACACACTCTACGATAGAGGTTCACCATTTTGTTTCTGAAGCTCCTTACTTGAGGAGCTCTATACCCTCACCGAAAATGTTTTTGAGCAAACCGAAAGGGCAATCCAATGAACAAACCCGTGGCCCATGTATACCAAAAAGCATATTGCAAAAAAAAAATGACTTTTCGACGATTCTGGGTCAAGGGGTCCCGTCATCCTGGGAATAAATACGCCAAGAATGGCACCTCTATCGTAGAACGCGTCCAACATATCTGATATGTTTACGGGCATGTTATTGGGGCTGGCCGCACCGTGGCGTAAGAGACTGAAGAAGGGTCCGTCCTTTCTTGCCTTATACTAATACGCGATGGGAGGCGTATCCCCTCACGACTTTACGGTAAATGTATCTGCTACAATGCGCCTCCGTCACCATAATTTTTTCCCACGCTTGCCCAAACACATACAATAACACCGTCAATATTTCCCTTTCAGACAGTCCGACATTTTGCTGAAACTGGGAAGGGTATGCCCTCTATATGGAAATGCCTCCTGTACCTTTCGCGTTATCCAAAGTGATCAAAATGGGGTATGTCTCCGGTTAGTTAAGCGGGGGTAAAATGACGGTCACGAGTGGTTGTGGATGCCGAGATATATGATTTGATGGGGCATACCGCCCCCACATATCGTCAACATGGCGGGGATAAAGGACGGATTGTTATCCCCCCTACGAGGCCACGGTGGCACCGTTAGGCCCACTAACGTGCCGGGGAACAATTTCCGCTTTCCGAGCATGGACTGCGGGTTTGTCGGCGGCGCGCTAGAATGGTATATGAGGTCAGTTGGGGCACTCGTGGCCACGTCACGTGGGCCCGCCTTTTCTTTCCCCCGTTGGGCTGAAAGAAGCATCGGTGTACTGTTGCAGCTCTGCGACGTTAATCGGTATAACTCTTCCAGGGAGTCATCCCACAGTAGGGGTGCGGCAATAAGTTCCTGAGCTCCTGACACGAGGAGCTCAATATCTAAACCGAAACACGACTTCCAAGATTTTCGTTAGCGCAACCCGATCAACACTTCTACCGCTAGTCCTAAAACAAATGCACTCGCAAAATGATCATACCAACCGGCAGTTCCTCACTTTAGGAGCTCAACCGGCCAGGAACGTCTGACCCCAAAACGTGCAACCCCTACCGTGGGATGGCTCCAGGGTTGATTATCTGGTAGTCAACGAGGCACCTCGTCGCAGAGGGTAGGGACACCGGGGAAAAAACACTAACGAAACGTATATCGTTGTCAGAAGTACACGCCGCTACCAACGATAGACGGGAGGAATTGTCTGTTTTTCAATTTCTACATATTTACACTTGTCGTGCTGCTGTCGTGTATCGATGGCAACCACAGAGTGGACTCACCCTGCTCATTCTCGACGTACTCTCAGAACCCTTTCTCAAATGAGTGACGCCATGCCGCCGTCCCCTTTTTCTGGCTTGGAGCCATCCCACGGTAGGGGTGCAGCAATACGTTTCTAAGCTCCTGACACGAGGAGCTCAACATCTCACCCGAAACATGCATGTTTCGGGTGGTGTTTCGGTGACCGCCAGGAGATTCGTGCGCGCCACCCGATCAAAGTTTTTATCTGCTAGCCATAAAAAAAAATGCATTCGTAAAAGTCATCATATCAACCGGTAGTTCCTCCCGTCAGGGGCTCAACCGGTCAGGAAGGTTTGACCTCCAAAAGTGCACCCCCTACCGTGGGATGACTCCTTGAGATGATTCCTGTCGTATTATTGCGACGCATCATAGCTTAAAGCCAATGATTATAGTTGGGTCGAGTCATCCCACGGTAGGGGTGCAGCAATACGTGCTTGAGCTCCTGACGCGAGGAGCTCAATATCTCACCCGAAACATAACTTCAAAGATTTTCGTTTGCGCAACCCGGTCAACATTTATATCCGCTAGTTTCAAAACCAATAAACTCGTAACATGATCATACCAAATGGTAGCTTCTTACTTTAGGAGCTCAACCGGTCAGGAACGTTTGACCATAACAAGTGCAACCCCCACCGTGGGATGACTCGGTTTATAAGGCTGCTATCGGAGGCGTGAGATCACGCCCATACCTGTTGCTCCTTTCCCAGTATCTCAATCTCGTCGCTCGTTAAAATCGAAATTGAATGAGGGCTGCTTTTCATCCTGATCATCCCCAAACTTCTAACTGACCCCCTTGGGGTTTGTCTGCCGTTGATCATCGCGCGAGAACACTGCGTACGACTCTACAACCCCCCCCCCCCCGGACAGTGGAAAAGCGTCTACGTTACGGATGTACATCATATTATTTTCGGAGTTAATTTGATTGTTGTTTCATTTGGCCAAATCGTGTTGATTTAATCATAATTGGTTGATCATTTTGGAATGTATTGGTACACTAATACCCATATCATTTGTATAGCATCTTAGTATGGGTGTACAAAATAAAACGCATAAACTTTTGGTTAACCTCTGAAACACAGATATTTTACATGTATGGATTTTGGGGTCGCACTCTAAAACCCATACACTTGTTTTGTACCAGGTATGACGTTAAGTGTGGCTCACTAAAAACCAAATAGCTAACATCATCAACAATCACCAGAAATATGATGTGATTGTGACTTTAGAATCAAATCAAATAATTACCATAACCAACACGTGATTATGAGATGATGTACATCCTTAGTCTTCGTATAATATTTTCGAGTATGAGCGCATTCCTGGTGCATGCATAACCTATTACCCAGTACCCCCTTTGACCTTCATTCAAACATCCAAAATTACCGCAGTACGCACTTTCGGAATTAACTATAACATACTGTTGTTGTTGTTGTTGTTGTTGTT
>JBBMKB010007231.1:0-17588 GCA_037833945.1 Alaria marginata | reverse complement strand
AGAATCATTTTTTTTTTTTGCAAATTTGTTTTTTTGCATCTTTTGCTACCACTGCTGTGACCTCATCCCGTAGTCATCATCACATCATCACACTCACTTGTCCGTCACGCTACGCCCGGTCTACGGTACGTGCTTTAGTCGGCCGCCAACAACCTCTGGACCACGGGATCAATCTGTTTGATCTCCATCAGCTAGGACATATCGGTCGCCACCACGAGCTACTCTCCTCGCAGACCTGACTGAATGATAATTCGATCCAGCAGGGCAGAAGGACACTGCTCGCGGTATGTCGAGGTTTCATCCGCTACCTGCCCATGAACCTCATCTGTGGCCTGCCATCGGAGACATTGTCACTACAACGGGAAACTTTCACAGCCTAGGTGGGTGGAGACTTGTTGGACGACTCTCGTGACATACGCCTCGTACATGCATGTGGGCATCTCGTATTGGACTACTGCTTGAAGCGGGCTGATTCGAAAACCCACCCAGCCGGCTTTCTTCGTCTTTTATGCCAGTACCTCTTTGGTACCTGGTACGACACATTACACCAGGTAAAATGTGATGACGTTTTTGTTGCGGGCGATCCGGAAATAAACCCTCAGTTAGTTGACTATACGTCGACGGCTGATGTTATACTTTTTTCTTAATTAGAATATGAGTTCGACCAGTTGAGTGGCCGATACTTAGCAAGCTACGCAAGCTACGTAGATATTGCCCTGGGCTATTAATAGACCAATACCTATAATACCGGTAGTGTTTTACAACGATTTGCGTGAAACAGCTTATATGTACCAGGTACATATGTACAGCAGCCAGAAGCACAGCAGCCCGGCAGCAGTAGCAGCAGCAGCAGCAGCAGCAGCAGCAGCAGCAGCAGCAGCAGCAGCAGCAGCAGCAGTGCGTGAAACAGCTTATATGTACAGCAGCCAGAAGCACAGCAGCCCGGCAGCAGCAGCAGCAGCAGCAGCAGCAGAATCAAAACCAAACACAACAGTCGACTCCTAATCTGCTGATACGGGCCAGTACTGGCTTGAGCTACCAAACTGACACAGCCGGTACTGGGTGGAGAAACAAGGGTCAAGGCCTAAACGTTTGGCTTTGGATGTTTGGACCTGCACACGTTCTAATGTGTTAATTTTTGAATTCCTTCCTGAGCAGCTGTGAGACCGGTGAGATCAAAGATTTCGTCAAAACTCATCTTTGCAAGCTGTGTGTGATGTGTGATACTCCGATCGCGCGTGTTATGGGGTACCTATTGATTGTATGTCCTCATGAAGGATATAGGTCGGCGACTCCCCTCAAGTGCTATTCATAGCTAGAACCATGGTCAACAGGGCGATACTTTGTACCGGGTACTTGGTATTTTGCAGGGATGTACGTTACCGGTAACGGTAACACGAGTAACGGTAACTCGAGTTGCGGGTGGGTTCGTAACAGGTACGAGGAACGAGTACACCGGTGTTGGACCCCTCACAAAGTGCAAAACTCGGCGCCTCAAAATCGAAGGCTTTCTGGTTTATGCAAAGAAAAATATGTTTTTACTCCTGTCAAAACGATCAACCCCGCCAGGGCCGAGATCCCCTGTTCTACCGAGCGCTGCACGGTCGACCCGTGTCTCGGAACAGCACCGCATGAAAGAGAGGCCTGGTCAACTGATAGACTAGCCTTGTGCACGATCGGCGAGCTATTGCTTGCTGTTCTTACTGCAGAAATTGCCATTTATCTTAGCTGAAAAGCCATGAGCCCGCCTTGAGGGGTGATTTCTCCGCTTGGTAAAAACCGATCTTCACGCGAGTAATCGCGTCCTTGAACCTTCATGAAAGTACACGAAACTCTGGCAGTGCAGATAGATGGAGGCAAGGAAGACTGACATACCTGGTAGAATTGCCGTGCAAAAGCGAAAAAGATCACAATCGGCATGTGAAAGTACGCCCAAACAATACCAGGTTTTACGTTTAAAAGGACAGTTCTTAAACGTAAAAAAACGAGTTGATTTTGGGCGTACGTTCATGTACCGATTTTTTCGCCTGAAGCGCCTCTCTAACATTATGCAGGGTGCAAAAGCTTTCCCTGTCTCCTTCACTGTACACTGCCAGAATTTGGCTTCATTCCATGAAGGTTAAGGGACACGACCACTCGCGTGAAAATGGGTTTTCCACTTAAAAAATCGTACTGGCTGGCTCACTGGACGCAAGCCACGCGCAAACTGCTGTCGAGAAACAAAAAAATAATGAAATTCAAATAAAAAAAAAAAGGTGTGCAAACAAATCCTGGAATCACTAATCCAACTTTTAGCGACGTGGTCGCGTCCGTAAATCGACATGAGATTATCTGCCGTTTCGGTGAGCAGAATTCAGTTGACTAATCACGTGCTGTACGCACCGGTATGGATGTCGTTCCGCGGATACATGTGTACACCAAGGTGTACACGGGCCCACGAGGAAGGAACAACGGACAGCCTACTAATAGTGCATGAAACTGATACTCGTATTCAAGATTCACCTGTTTTCCGCAGCGACGACACATGGGATCCCGTGGGATTAACTTGTCTCGAATATTATGTTTATCTCCAGAGAGCATGAGCTCCCACAAGATATTCAAAACTTTACGTGCAATCCCACGGAATCCCGCTTCCATAGGGGTCTAGTGGAACAATGGGCAGATGAACCCCGTGGGGTCACGCGGGATCCCACCGGAACCCGTATTCGTGGGGTCCTATGGGATCCCATGATACATCCCGTGAGATCCCACGGGAACTCATGAAATGTAAGGGGGCTATCCCATGAAACGCCGTGGAATCGCATGGGACCCGACGTGAAGTATAATGGGACCCGACGGGACTTCTGCTGGAATACCATGGGATCCATCAGGGCCCCGTGGCACTTCCTATGATAACCCAAGGAATTCCGTGGGAAGTCCTACGGGATCCCATGGGCTCCCATGGAATCACATGGACCTTCCCATTGTAGCCCATGGGCCTTGCGGTGTCAGGGCAAGTCTCACGAGATGCCTTCCCATTGGATGTCGTAGGAAGATCCATGGGATGCCATGAAACCTCGTGGGACTACTGTACCCATGGCGTCCTAGGGGTCTTCGGATAACATCCAGTGGGAAGGCATTTCATTGGACTTGCCGTGACATGGGAAGGCTCATGGGCTATCATTCGACGGCTCGTGGGTTGCTATGGGAGCCCATGAGATCGGGTGGAACTTCCCATCGAACGCCTTGGGTTCTCGTAGGAAGTGCCACGGGGTTCTGTCGGATCCCATGGCGTTCAAAGGGATGCCGTGGGTAGTTCCATGAGATGCCGTGGGGTACGATGGCAAGTCCAGTTGGGTTCAGGCACCCCATGGGACCGCATGGGATGCCACGGGAAGGTCAGTAGTGCCGTTCCATCGCATTCCACGAGGTCCACACGAGATGCCATAGGATTTCCAGTAATGTTGTCCCATGGTTCATGATGCCCCATGGCATCCCACGAACTTCCCTTGGGATGCCATGGGATCCCACGGGATCCCACAGGATCCCATGGGCGGTCCCACGGGGTGCCATGGGATACCCTACTGTGCCTTCCTACGGAATCTCGCCATGGGATCTTACTACTCTGCAGCTGGATTTCCTCTCGAAGTTGTGTTGCAAAGTACGCCTGAACATTTCTCTTGCCATAGAGGGACAAAGCACGACAGAGACGACCTGTCGGTTGTTGGGCCTTCCGCTGCTGGAAAATACATCCCACACTAACTGACACATGCTACTTTAATCAGTATAATGGTAGACACCAATGTGCTTCTGAGGATGGTCATTACTTGAGGAGCTCTATACCCCCATCTGAAAACTGATTATGATCAAAATGAAAGTGCAACCAGATGAACAAAGCCTTGGCCTAGGTGTACAAAGAAAACGTACAGTATTGAAAACAAGAATTCCATTCCGACGATTTTGGGTTAAGGAGCCCCGTCATTCAGATATCAAAATGGCCAAAATTGCTATACAAATACTAGTATTAATATGGCATATAACTTAAAGTAGTTTGTCCCCAAAACTTCGAGTGCCACTCTAAAGGGAACAAAGAAAATTGCCGCAGAAGTAGTCTAGGCACGTACAGCAAACCAGTGAGCGCGCCTAAACGTAACATCTACTATTAAATGTGCCCCTCTTTAAGTGGACCCTCCCGTATATATGGCACTTGGGGAACATTGCACGTTTTTATAGCAATGTAAGTGGCGGCTTCCAAGCGAGAGACTGTGTAGTGGCCCCTTCTGAGGGACTTGGGGTTCCTTAATGAGGGCCGCGTCCACTATAAGGAACGGTCCCTAAAAGTCGGGGAAAACGGTGCGAAGAACATTGAGGTCCCAAACATACCGCTTGTCCTCAGCGCGGGGTTCCGGAACGGTCATTAAAAGTCGGGGAAAACGGTGCGAAGAACATTGAGGTCCCAAACATACCGCTTGTCCTCAACGCGGGGTTCCTTAAAAGGGGCCACCTGCTGTATACCGGGAACAAACAACAAGCGTGCTACAATAAGAGCATGAAATCATAGCGCGTTTTTGGCCTCAACGGTATGTCTGACTGACGGGAGTCCTGAACTGAGGAACAAATCAAGACGGCTGGAACGCTATTTGCGATTGACAATATTTAGTCGCTCTTGGACCTACGGGCCGTAGAAAATCTTGTTTACTAGGTTCCGCTTTTCTTTTTGTTCTCTAAAGTCTGTTGTTGGGTGGGGTAAACAGCTCTTCAAGTGACAAGTGAGGAGCCGCATAAAGGTTAGGTACTACTGTCTTATTTTTGAATACTGTACCAGCAGTATTGATAGATCCCTTGAGAAGGGCCGGATTTGTTAAGGAGCGTTGGCAGGTTAGGGACCTTGCCGGCGCGCTATGATCCCTTAATAAGTGGCCACCTACTGTATACTAATGGCGGAGGCGATGTGGGTGCCTGAATGCGCACCTCGACTACGACCAGCGCATGACGTGCCGTGGGATTAAAACGCGCGCCTGCACGACTCAAGAAATGTCTAAATCTTTAAAATAACTCCGTTTCAAGCAAGGTCGAAATATCCCGAAGAAACCCGTTTCAAGGAAGGCCTGTCCACATAATCCCACTTCAATAAATTGTATCGACATGAAACTTGGCTCATAGATTGGAGAATGCCGCCGCGTTGTGTTGTGTGTTAGCTTACATGTATATTATGGACCTTACCAGGTACCAGTATGCCGGACCACTTTCACTTTGATACCCATATATATTCTGAAGCTTACCGGTATGTCGCACCACTTTCTCCACGATCTTGCCTAGCTGTGCCTGATTCCTAATAAACGAAAGAGGCGACGAAAAACCAGTATGTTTGCCGCGGGCAGAGTTTTTATGTGTGTGTTTTCACCTATAAAGTTGTTTGCCCCCCCCCCCCCGCCCCGTTGTCGTCGTAAAACACAAAAGTGATTACGTTCCCTGCCACGTTCTCCTTTAATTCCATGTTACCCCCAAGGGGTCCCGAAATCGTCGTGATCTAACGTGCTGCTTCCTTAAGGCCCTTCAACATTGAAGAGCGGTGTTAGCGTCATCTGGGGTGACGGGGCTCACTGAGAACAAATGCCCGAACCCACCTCTCCGCGTGGAGCCGTGTGCGCTTAAACCTATGTGTGTTTTCAGATACTGTTTTTGCACTCCCCCTCCTTGTCGTCCTAAACTCAAGCGACAGTGATAATGTTGATCTTCCCTATATCGCATTCTCTACACGTCGCAACTTACTCCGAGGGGACCCGAAACCGTCGCCCTTCAACACGCTGCTTCCTTTTGGGCCCTGCAAATTTAGACAACGGGATTAGCGTGGTCTCTCGGCCGTTTATTTTATCGAAAGTTTTTTTCTCCCGTTGGATGTGTGTTAAGCTAACGTTTTTGCACCCCCTCGCCGTTCTAAACTGTGACACGAATGATCATTTTCCCTGTCGTGTTCTTCATGCATTACATGTTCCCCCCGAGAGGGATCTCAACCGTTGTGCTTTTGCGTGCTGCTTTATCAAGGCCTTGCAACGTTGGACAGCGATGTCAGCGTCATCTGGGGTGACGGGCAACATTGGGAACCAATGCCCGAACCCACCCCTCCGCGTGACGTCGTGTGGCGTATGATTCCGAAATAGCGAAAAAATTGACGAACAATCGTTATGCTATGATAGCGATAGGCCGAGCTATTCTTCACATTTTTGTCTTCCCGTTGTTTTCCTGCTCTTTTGTCTAGGTCAACTCGCCCCTGGTCCCGTTATTTAACGGAGTGTGTTTCTCTTCTGTTAGGCGTGTTTTCAGCCAACGGGTTTGGCCCCCCTTGCTCTTCTCAAGTACAAGACAAATAATCATGTTTCGTACCGCGTTCTTCATCCGTTTACATCTTACCCCCGAGAGGACTCGAATGCCTCAACGTGCTTCGTCCTTTTAGGCCCTGCAACTTTGGGCAGCGGCGTTAGCATCATCTGGGGTGACAGATATCAATGGGAGCAAACACCCCACCTCACCTCTCCGCGTGGCATCGTGCGGCGCTTACGTATATGTGTGTTTTCCGACAACGGTTTTTCCTGGTCGGTGAAAACCCGACATGCTCCGTCCCGGCATCGTAGGGATGCGAGGGTCTATGGTCTTACGACTACGGCTATGCAAGAAATGAGTACGCACCCCCCCCCCCTTTGTCGTCCTAAACTAAAACACCAGGGAAAATGTTGATATTCCCTATACCGCATATTCCACACGTCGCAACTTACCCCGAGAGGACCCGGATCCGTCGATTTCCAACATGCTGCTTCCTCTGAAGGCCCTGCGACTTTGGACAGCGGTGTTAGTGTAACCTGGGGCGACGGAGACCATTGGGAACAAGTACCCGAGCCCACCTCTCCGCGTTCCGTGGTGTGGCGCTTGAACAGCGTCTGCTGGCTCAGTGTGAATAGCACGGTTACCGCTCCACGCCCCGGCCTCTACGCCGCCTTCATTAGAATCAAGCAAACTACCAGGCGGCAACCTTTGCTGGGCTTCGCCGCAGAATGGAAGGTTTGTTTTTGTTTGGAGCTCGCTTTACCGGTCTCAAACTCCCGAGCATACCAGACAAGGTCGGGGTTAGGGTCAGGGATAGGGTTTGGGTTGGAACACCAAATGTTGTACGCTTTATAGAAGGTTTAAGGCTGGGTTGTGTGTTTTTCGGTGTGTTATTTTTACAAGTTCCGAGAGGGCGTCGACCCAACGCAACCCTGGCCCTGTAGAGCCTTGACCCCAACCACGGCGCGCGTTTTGGACGGTCTTAATGTTTTTGTGCGGACCATCTAAAAAAATCGCAATATTGTTGGTATTTTCTCTCGTATGTTCAGAATGTCACGAACGTGGTGAAAGTCTACTGCAGGTTTGTGTGCTTCTGTGTCTTTGACGGTCCCCTTCCAAGGCGATCCCCTAGACGATGCTCCCGTAGAGGGGTTAATAACACCATTTTGTTTCTGGGGCTCCTCGCTTGGGGGGCTCTATGCTGAGTTTGACAACAATAAAGTGCAACGCATTGAACCATTCCATGGCTCATCAATAGGTATGCAACGAGTGATGTTGTAAAAACATACGTGATGTTGGTGTTCCAGCGATATGGAGGGGTTTCTCGGTTGAGGAGCCCCGTCAGTCAGACACGATTTGGCCAAAAACATGCCACCCTCATCGTGGCACGCGTCCCTATTTAATACCCGCTGAGGGTCTCCTAACAAGTAGCGCCTCGTGGTCCCCTAATGCACTACAGGTGGATGCTTCTCGTCAGGCCAGCGAAGGTGATGGGTTTCTGCACATGCCAACCACTAAAGGCCCGCCTATTTCGCGGCAGGTATCTGAGGCAGTTTTTTCGTGGTCTCACTCCAAGCAATGCCACGAGGACAACCCGGGGGGGTGGTTGCTGTTCCACATCGGGAATGTTATGGTGCGCGGGTCTGACGCGCAGTACACCACCTCTCCCGGGAACGCAATGAGTGGCAATGTTGAAGGGAGTGGCCTAGATGTTCGGATCAGCTTTGGTGGTGAGAACCCACACTGGTGCGATAACATTGTCGTGGATTTTTCTGCTCTCGCTCCGATTTTCCTCTCCTGGGAGATAGTCCGCGTTGTGCTGATCGGGAACAGGAACGGCAAGGCTGGTGCAGGGATCGCGCATGAGCGTGCCGCGGCTGGTGCTGGGATGGCGCCTCAGCGCGAAGAAACGGTCATCGGTGTTCAGCATGACAATGCCGGGAGTCCGCTGTCGAAGCTTCCCCCCGTTGTGATTGACGTTATTTTGGAGTTTTCGCAACCGACTCTAGTGCGGCCCCCGGTTGAAGGCGAAGCGTTGCAACAAGGTGGCGAAGGTGGGGCGGAAGGAAACAGAAATGCCGCAGCTTGGACCGTGTTCTAACGGACAGCGACCAAGGCTGCGATAGGGAGAAGTGTGGAACAGGAAGGACCACGCCGGTCCCGGGATGACAAATCGGCGTGAAGAAGCTGGTTCTGGGATGGTGCGCGCGTCAGCGTGAATAGGGCGGCGCTGGGATGGTACCTCAGCGTGAAGAAACATGTAAACAGTGTTCAGGATAACGATGCTCCTGAGATTGACGGTGGTAGTCCGCTGTCGAATCTTCCACCCATTGTGATTCACTTGATTTTGGAGTTTTCGCAGCCGACCCGACTGAAGTGCGGCCCCCACTTGGTGGCGAACCGTTGCAACAAGGTGATGAAGGTGCGGCTGAAGGAAACAGAAATGTCGCACCTTCGACCGTGTTCTAACTTCAATGACCAGTGCTACGTTAGGGGCCGTAGTCTTTAGACCGCAGACCGTCGCATCCGTACAAAGCCGAGGCGAAGCTCGTCGGGTTTTCGCTGACCAGGGAGACATTGTTTGCTTCACGTTACGGTAGAGGGGTTGCTTGTAGGGCTCACGCGAGGGGCTACCCTGTATCTTTGCGATCTTAAGCTTTGGTATTGTTTAGGTTTCGTGATATGCATCGTCCCGAAACTTTTTTTACGCCGCGCCAACAAAGCTTTTCCGATGATTTTGATGCGAGGGAGAGAGCCACTTGCGCGAGTGGCCTATAGTTTTAGCAAGTGAGAATGGGGGTACCTGCCCTACCGCACACAGCATTGGTCGAATCCTCTCGTTCGCACACGTAGAGCTGTCAGGGGGCGGTGCCGTGTCGCATTCTTGGTGGTAGTGTGACGGAAGGTCTTGCTGAAATATTGAAATTGGGTAGGTCTACCGCGCGCATTTAGTCACTGTTGTATAGACCCTTTAGTTTGCGAAGCGCCCGTGTGTATATACCAGCATCGGTTTGATATCGAGCGCCGTTCAGGAGATGTAGGTTGATACTGTAGTAAACGGGCGAGTGTTGAGCGATCACAGATCTACCCGGTGCAATATCCATGATCTCTTCGTTCTTTGTTCATTTTCTTGTGATAGGCTTGACTGCATAATATCTACGGAGAGGGTTGATTATTCACATTGACATGATTGACGGTCCCAATTTGGTGATATGGTGCACACTGGAGCACTCTTCCTTTGCATCTACTTCCCCATTGACTATGGGGTGTGTTCCACGTGGATAGTACACATATATATATATGGTCTTCTTCCGTGCTCCCGCCTCATGGCCGTGTTGCGCGCTGTCCTCCTTTCCCCGTGAGGGAGCCAACCCCGTGCCCGAGATCACCCAAAAAAGTGTGTCATACGGATTCTGCGATATATAACAGCTTGTGGTGTTTTCTGCAATATGTTTGCATGGAGGCTAGATTTGGGTAGCAGGGATATAACTGAAACTACCGGCAGATATCACAACTGTTTTCGATTGCCGATATTGTATACCAATATAACATAATGGTACACGGTATCATGAAGGATGGGCACGTCTTTGGTGTTTCGTGTTTCGCCGTTGTACATCGACATTCGTCATCGCTGGGTTGGTGATCTCACAGGTAGACTTGTCGCCCCATTCGGCAGGAGCCTGAGTTCGAATTGCGGAAAGAACAAAACTATTTTGCAAAAATAGACTGATATTCCGACAATTTGGGGGTTAAGAGCCTCGTCATTCAGATGATACTTCGGCCAAAATGTGGAATACTAATAGTAGTATTAATACCTCTATCGCAGCACGCGTCTATCACGCACCAGGTACTATATTATGTGACTATCACGTACCAGGTACTATATTATGTGACATTCGAGTAAGCATGGCAAGCGGCATTCACCGGGGGAATCATTGGACGCTTGTCAATAGCTTGAACCAGCTTGTAGCCCAACGGACTAAAATAGTTCATGAATGGCGTCGCCGGCAAGGCATGTTTGTTTTTTATCGTGGAAGGCAGAGTCACGGCTTGGCGCGTGGATAGGTTGGTTGCTTGGTGAATCTTCCGAACTATATCAGAGGTGCCGTCAGTCGCAACAGGGTACTCGAACTCCGTAAGCAAAAATGATATACATGTGGAGGAGGGTCAGGGGTGGAGGGGGGCTAATGTATGTGATGCGCGTTGGAGAAACTGAAACCAGGCGCCCACCTCACTACGGGCGAGCTCGTCGTCAAAATATACCACAATATACGAAACCCACCCCGAAATGGGAAAACAGAAATATTGTCGATACGAATCAACTCAGCGTCAAAATTAAGGGCACCTACCCCAAATAACAGAGAAGAAGCGAAGCACTGTCGGCCCTAGCTCGCACCGTATGTTTTTTCCCAGACTGGATGTGGAAATGTGGTGTCAAAGTCTTGAGGTAGATAGGAAGAAACACTACCATGCAACCAGGCAGGTCAAGCGGCCCGAAACAGACTCCTCTTTCTGCGCTCGCAAGCTGCTCAAGCGGCCCGAAATAAACTCCCCCCTCTTCCCGACACCTCGCGCTTGGTGCATGCGATGTCTACCTCCTTGGTGAAAACCCGACGTGCTCCGTCCCGGTTTTGTACAGGTGCGATAATCTATGGTCTAAAGAGCACGGCCATGCATGATAACGGGTACACCCCACCCCCCCCCTTTGCGCGACAGCCGCCGTTTGAGTTTCACAGGCTACGTCGTCTCCTCGCCTGTTGTGCTTGCGAACACCGGAGACAAGCCAGACGGGAGAAACTCCCACCGTGCCCTCGAAGACTGGCTGGTGGGCATCACTAGCCCACCCTGCATGACCGGGAGAAGCACTGTACTCCAGTATGCACGCAAGCAGTTCAAGCGGCCCAAAATAAGCTCCCCGCTCTGCGCGACAGTTACCGGTGTATTTCACGGGCTACGTCTCCTTTTCACCAGTAGTGCTAGCGGATATCCGAAGCAAGCTGTGTGAAGAAACGCCCACCCTGCTCTCGAAGTGTGGCTCGTGTACATCACAGACCTACTCTGCATGACCGGGAGAAGCGCTATACTACAGCAAGCATCCAAACAGTTCAAGCGGCCCGGAACAAGCTCCCCCCTCTACGCGTCAGTCTCCGTTTGCGTGTCACGGTCTACGTCTCCTCTTCGCTGGTGGTGCTTGCGGGCATCGGAAACAAACCGGTTGGCAGAAACGCCCTTCCTTCCCTCGACGCTTGGTGTTGTGAACCACTAGCCCACCCGGAACGACCGAGAAAATCACTATACTAAGCACCCAAACAGTTCAAGAGGCCCGGAATAGACCCCCTCCCTCTGCGCGACAGTTTCCGTTTTTGTCTCACGCGCTATCCTCTTCGCCGATGGTGCTCGCGGGGATCGGAAACAAACCAGTGGGCAGAAACGCCCTTCCTGCCCTCGAACCTTGGCTTGTGTGCATCACTAGCCCACCCCGCATGCTCGCTGGCATAATGTGCCTACTGCCGCTGTTGGTTGTCACTGCGTCGTTGTCTTTGGCTTGCAGGCAACCACGGTAGACCTGTATGTATGAGACAGAGAAAAACCACGCAATGTCAAACAAGAGGTCAAGAGGTTTAGGGCCAGGAAAAAAAAACGGAAATCAATGTGTGCCGATTTAACAGCTTCATTCACGGATTTTGTGATTTGGGCAGATTACTACTGTACTTTGGGGTAAAAAAACAAGTATTTCATAGTATTTCAAGGCATGTGTCAACTCCCACCCGCGAGGTAGAATGTATGGCAGCCGTGGTAAACATTCCGTAATGGGTACCAACCACAAGTAAGGATGCTAAACTGCATCAGCAAAAGGCCTCGGCAGGTGCAAATGTGACAACGCAGCAATACGAGGGGATGTGTGGGCAAGAAATAAAAGCGTACTCGATATTGCATCGCACCTAACTACTGACTTGAACGCGAGCCATAGGGCCTATCCATGAGCAGATCGCGATCGTTGCAACATTGCCATATTCCGCAGCCCCGTCTACCTGGCTCAACCACTTCCTATACTGCAAGCCGTATGGCTTACCCGCGTGCCAATCAGGGACGTTGCGATAATTTTGCTATGTCTGACCTGGTGAATGATTTCTCCCCATCGGCTTTTGAACGACTCGCTGGCGCCTATCTTGACCAGACCGAGCGCTTTTCCGACGAACCTCTCAGCCTCGCTTGGCCGGTCCATCTCCAGCAGCTGTAGACCGAGGTTGTAACACTAGGAGAGAAGAAGCGGGGTACACCATGCTTGGTAATATTAAGTGTCAAGAGGTGAGGGATGCGCCAACGCTCTGGCTTCTAATAGCGGCTGCTATGTGTCAACTCAACTCAAGCCTCCAATAGGCGTGCTTGCACGACGACGTGGTCAACGCTAGGGGTGGCACTTTCTGGCAAATAGCTCTGACTGATGGGGTCCCCAAACTGAGGAATTACCAAATACACATGCTACTAATAGTACTATTAGTACTATTAGTACTATTAGTACTATTAGTGCGGTAGAGGTGCCCCATTTTTCGTCCGGGGCTCCTCGCTCGGGGAGCGCTATATCTCTCCCAAAAACTGATTTGGAGTAAGCTGAAAGTGCAACCCGATGAACAAACCCATGGTCTCTAGGTATACAAAAAAATAAAAATTGCGAAAAAAGAATGAACTGCGGACGATTCAGGGTTAAAGGAGCCCCGTCATTCAGAACACAAACGTGCTACCCCCTGCCGTAGCAAGCGACCTGATGCCGTTGGGATCTCGTTCGCGTTTTGCGTAAAATTCGTTGTATACCTACTATTAATAGACCATGGGGATAGCTCATCGGGTATAATTTTGTGTTTTCAAAGCCAGTTTGAGGGTGAGATATGTGCAGTAGCTCTTCAACTGAGGAGCCTCATAACCTGTAGGCCCCTCTCTATCGTAGCATCGCAGGATGTGTCCGACTGGGAGTCCATACGCAACCATTCACGTATTTATGGGGACAAAAGCATGCCGTAGACGACATTAACTATTTTAGGCCAGCAGCAAATACTCCATACTAATTCCAAGTAGTCTGTCCCCCCAAAAAACGTGGTTCAATTGCTAAAGGGGGCATTCACGCGCCCAACTGAACGACCGGACGCATGCTACTTGAATCAATATAGTAATACCTTTTTTTTGCTGAGAATGTTTACTTGAGGAGCTCCATACCCCACCCACAAACTGTGTTTGAGTAATCTAAAAATGCAACCCGATGAACAAGTTAATGGCCAAAGTATCCCAAACATTCGTATTGCAAACCCAGAATGGCATTTCGACAATTTTGGGTTGAGGAACCCCGTCATTCAGAAACGAAAAAGGTCAAAAAGTGCTATACTAATAGTAGTATAAACACCTCTATCGTAGCACGCGTCGGCGGTTGTAATGAAAGGCACGGACAAGGGGTTGGCGTTACCGGCGTTTACCTTTGCGGCCATAAAATCGACATCGTCGGGCGGCAGGCCGGGACCCGCCTGGAACTCCCTTGCTCTCGTAGTGAACTCGTCAGCCACAGTGAGGGCCTCTTCCTGAAGGACGCAGTTTGCAAGACAAGATGTTTTAGTACTGTATCTCCATCCCCATGTGATACGGTAAAATCACCGGAGTATTTAGGGAGCGCGAGCGTCCCCTGTCCGACAAACATAGGCTGGGCTCTAAACTATTACGGGGGACCATAGTAAATAGGACCAAATATTGTTAGTAAAAATAGGAAAATATATATATTTTTGTCTATACCGTAGGTAGGTCCTATTTACTATGGTCCCCGGTAATAGAAACGTTGAGTTTCCGATTGAAAGGACGTAATTTAAGCTTGTACTGCCCATTATGCGCCGATGGGAGACCCAGCATACTATATCGCCCTCGTTCTCGACAGGTGCTGAGGTCCCAGCGTTGCTTACAGCGCATATAATCAACGCTGGGTAAGAAGTGCCGCATAAAGGCACATCATGTTGAGAAAATGCCCTCGTTCTGCCACCGTTGCGTGGTGGCAGATATACCGGTATACCATGTGTTTTGCTAAGGTAGACACGATGGACTACTAAAACACATGTTAAGTCCCCTCACCTAACAGACCTTCACGAATACTTTCTCTTTCTCAGAGTTCACATTTGCTAGGTTGGAGGTATGAGCCCGTGCGAACCTAGATGGCACCCATGCACCCCATAAAAACCACCATCTCAGACATGCATGCGGCCAACACAAACTATGTTGATCAGTAGACCCCATAACAATCACACATGCCTGTGGCCAACGCAATACATGCTGGTCACTTTGCTGGATGAACGTACCCTGCCTGAGGCGCACATAATCAGTCGCCGGTAGAACTCCCCGAGTGCTCTCGTATCGACAGGGTGGTCCTCTAAGCAGCGCCTGATGCACAGGCGACACAGTTCCGAGACTGAGCATGTGTCCTCGAGCACGTCCTCGGCCAACTTGAAGGAGAAGGCCCGACGACCATAAAAGAATAAAGGAGGGAAGAGGGCGAAATCAGGGGGTGTATTGACTTGCGCTACGGTAGGAGTAGCTCCTTGGTTTATTTCAGGCTACAACATACCTCCTCCACAAGCTAACTTCGAGAAAAAGGAAAGTGCGACCCAATCAACAATCCCATGGTCCTACTACTGTACGTATATAATGAGCACTGCTGTAACATGTTGTGAAAAACAAAGGTTATTCCGATGATATCGGGTAATATCCTAGGCAATAGATTATGAGCCTCGTCAACCAGAAATAGTTTGGCCCAAAGGCGGTACTGTGCGGTATCCCTATCGTAGCATACGTCGTTTCTCGCAAGCATGGGACCTTCGACGTTCAGCCCTGAAGGAGGTACACAATATTGTGTAACTGCTGGAATGACAAGACAGAACATACGAACGCCACACACGAGTGGGACCATGATAATCGCAAGCCTACAGACCTGGAAGGGAGTACCTGGATATCTGGCTGTATCCGCTAAAAAACAAAATGTGTGGTGCTCCTAGGCGACTACAGCCTCTTTTTCGGGTCAGAATGTCAAGATGTAGCGCATTGTCTCCTGACAAAAACAAGCATTTTATCATTTTGCCTCTGTACACTTTCTAAAGTGAAAAGTGCGCCACTACCCGTAGTTTGAGTTTCGTTCGTCCGCGCATCCCCGGAGGAATCTTGAACCAAATTCCCGATTTCCTTGGTATTTCGTGTCAGCTGCAACTCTCTACCAGGCGCTTATCTCTGGACTATGCATGCACCAATGCGGATACCCGTGAGGTACGCCTTCTGTCTGAGTCATCCCACCGTAGGGGTACAGCAACCATTGTTAGTTTTCTGAGCTCTCAACATCAGGAGCTCAATATCTCACCCGAAACATAGCTTTCAAGACGTTCGTTCGCAGAACCCAACCAACATATCTACGCGATAGTCTTCAAACAACATTCCCGTAGAATGTATCATACCAACCGGTAGTTCCTGACTTGGGGAGCTCAGCCGGTCAGAAACTTTTGGCCCAAAAAGTGCAACCCCTACCGTGGGATGACTCGTTTGCCAACATCGTCTACATATGAAAACTGACCGAGTTATGCCCGATTCTTACTAACTGCCACCCTCCGTATATCTACAATAGTAATTAAGAAAAAAAACAGTTATGCCCGATTCTTACCAACTACCACCCTTCGTAGTTGTGCCCGATTCTTACTACCTACCACCCTCCGCAGTATACCTGCACGCAGTAGCGTAAGAGGTTCGCGGAGCATCGTAGAAAATCCGGCTCCCTGCCAGCCACAAGGGACCGCACCGCTACCGCATCTCCAATCCTGCTCAGCACGCTCATCTCCGCCACCAGTAGAACCGATCGCATCTGCGGGTTCGCATGTGGGTTTGAAACATGTCATGCTCAGTGGCTGTAACGGCTCGGAATGGGTTGTATGCGCCAAATTGGCTACCCGCGTTTGGGCCTAAAGGCGCCGCCACTGGGTGACTCTTGGAGCAGTGGCGCCCGTGCCGACGCACCACTGTCGTTGGTTTCTAGCTACTTCGTGGACGCCACAGGGAATATTTCGTCCAACAACTTCGTTTCCACTCTCTACCTGGTATGGAACTGTGACGTACACTTTAGGGGCAAGGTACTTGAAACTTGATACTTTTCCTGGTGTCCTTTTTTCACCGGTGGACAGTGCTACGATAGAGGTACTAAAACTACAGCACTGATAGTGCTACGATAGAGGTACTAAAACTACAGCACTGTTTGCCTGGATTACGACGCTCATTAATCTAAATCCGTCGGAATGCCATTATTTGTCTTGAAGTATTGTTTGTTGTGTACCTAGGCAATGGGATTGTTCATCGGGTTGCGCCTTGAATTTTCCCAGAACCGCGTTTTTTGGGCGACATATATGACTCCGCTACTATACATACAGGCGGCGAGGCCTGTTGATGGACCCTAATACTATATTGTTCCTGTCTTAGAATGATACATGACCAACCGCCCTCCCGGCAAACCTTGGAACCCATGCCATGGTTGATGCCGCTAAGCTGCAGGTTCAATCATAGTATTATAAGTATAAATAGCATCATAGTACACGACCAACCATACCTTGGAGGCCATGCCATGGTTGATGTCGCTAAGTTGCCGGTTCAATCCAGTGGCCACTTCCACTTCTTTTCGGCACCATTCCAGCACCTCGCGCCCGCTACGAAGACGGCACGCGAGCGAAACGAAACCACGCATGTGTATCAATTTGCAGGACGGTCGCTAAACATCCATGTGAGTGAGCCGGTGGATGGGATTCCTTCAACACTTGTTTTTGCCTACAATCATACCGGTATTGGAGAACGAACGAGGGTCGGTCTTGTCGTTCGAATCAACTCTGTTCTCGGCGCGAAGCCCTATTTCTGACCGTTTCCTTGGTAGCCTGATGTACGGCATGTCATCATCTACTTGAATGTCGAAACTAACTATTGTCTTTAACGAGCAAGAAAAACAAATGACCATACCTCAATGTCGTGGAGTTTGTTCTTCTTTGGCTGCCACGAGCACCAGTTCAGACAAAACACGTACGCGTGGGAACACACCCTGCTATTGGTGGTTTGTCGTGTGGAGTTACGTTGTCGTCACAAAAAAATGGTTATATCGTAGCACTTCCCACTACACCAGCCTACTGTTATGCAGTGCTCTATAATACGTAGACGAATAAGCTACAGGCTGGGCCAGCCATAAAACGGGGAATCCTTCCTAAAGTCGAATCTCGTTAACCACTTCGAGTTAGAACTTG